>JAJOZX010009512.1:0-147500 GCA_023014485.1 Bathynomus jamesi
ATTACAAACTTCTTACAACAATAGAAAGCACAAAACGCTTTAAAACATAGAAAGCACAGCACATGTGTGTCATGTATGTGAGAATAAATACTTAACGTCTCTACTACATATTAGGCTTTCGAGAGAAATTTAGATGATTGACCAAATCGAACAATTGCCTGTCTGTGTCTAGTTTCTTTGCTATATTTCTTTCGACTGACATCAGCATTGTACTCAGCAGCATCTCCTGCGACATGAAATTCCTTATGCGCGTTTTGATTCGCTACAATGCTGAAAAGGATCTCTCAGCCGTTGCTGATGTAGCGGGATTTGCCACTAATATGCCATATGCTTTTGAAAGAGTTGGATAGGCTTCAGTAAGACCCATATCATGATTGAGTACAGTGTAGGCGCTGTAAATCGTTTTTGTGTTCGATAATAAAGGGAATACGGAACTGAAGCAAGAGAGCTCCAAGGCACATTCGTGACTATTGATGCTGTAATTACTGCAAAATTCATCGATCTCATTCTCCAATGTAGAAATCTGAGCACCAATATTAGAGAAATTTGTTGGACAAAATTTTTGTGTTGATTTTAGTACACTTCGATTTGCAGAAAATCGATCGTTCATTGCCGAGTTCATTTTGTCTAGAACAGTATAAAATGTTTCACGTGTCCATTTTGCCTGACTATTTCAGTGATTTCAGTATCTTTCTCATTGATCTGTCTCGTCTTTTTACGTGCACATATAACTGGCCACTGTGCTTTATCGTCGATTTCTTCGACAGCAGTTAATAACAGTAGCTGGGACATCGCGAATCTTCTGTAGCTGCTGCATCGAAGCTGAGACCATATCAAGTGCTCTGAAAACATCCACATTGACTGTCTGTAGAATGTAGATAACGACTGAGTTGGGCCTGTTAATGTATGCGATGTATATGATTAGATTGTGTAAACATAACATATAATGTCTCCAGTGTTCCAAAAAGAGTAACAGCATCAACAGACGCTGACGAACATCTGAAAGTACCAAATTGAGGATGTGCATTGCAGTGAACATATATAACTTGCTCACCGATATATATATATATATATATATAATTAATTTGACAAAATTTCCATACAATTTTGGTATAAATTTGGGCATAACCCCCCCCCCCCCCTTCAAAAATTTGTAATAATTTGGGGTTTCTATGTTGTAGAGTAAGTCTTCCTTTGTGTTCTGTGCAATTTTGAAGAAATTCATAGTCTCCAATTTTTTTTTAATTTTCTAAAGTAGAAAGTTGTGTTTTTGAAAAATGGATTTGAAAATTGTTTTACTTTATGAATGGTTATGTCCCCCAAATTTTAAATCATAGCCAAAGATTATGATTGAAAATTTGTATTACTAATTTTAGTAATATGTAGCAGTCATATTACTATTATTGTTGGTTTTATAATTTTATAATTTTTTAAATTCTAAAATCTGGCCCCTGGTGCTGCTCCCTCTGAACCTCTGTTATGGCGTCCTTTGGCTAATCGTCGCTGGTCGGGCCAAACCCGTTTGGCCCATATGGCCCACCCGCACTGCTGAGGTCACCATGATTTTTGCAGATCAAATAATTTTATTAATTAGGTTGATTGATAAAATGAGTTTTCTTCCTTTATTAAACAAAATAAATGATTTATAATGAGAAATAAAAGTTGATTGTTTACAGTTGAAATTATTGTGTGCACTTGAATAATGACTTCAATATTAATACGCACGAGGTAATGATTAGTCTTTATATAAAGTTAGGTAAATGACACCAGGCCAAAATGGGGCCTGCACAAATGAATGTTCACATGATGGAGGCTTTCGTGTCACTGGTCTTCGAAGAGAGAGAGAGTCGAGGTGCGTCCAGAAGTCCTTGTAACGAAGTTGATGTGTGAAGGAGTGAATCCTCGCGATGCGACGTCTTGGTCGTACTTCTGTGACGTCATCTTGGTCGTGTTTGTGTTGATGGAACATCACTAAGTATTTGAAAATGTCTCTGCCACTATATATATATATATATATATATATATATATATATATTAGGGATGTCACGGGTACCCGACCCGATCGGGTAATGTACTACTCGGTAATACCCGACCCGATCGGGTAATGTACTACTCGGTAATACCCGACCCGATCGGGTAATGTACTACTCGGTAATACCCGACCCGATCGGGTAATTGCTAAAAAACCGGGTACGGGTAGTAAAAACAAATTCTAATTTAATTTTAATTTTATTGTTTTGCAGGTTTTCTTGATATATTTTTTGTATAATATTTTTTAACAAAACATTCAAAATGGCAAATCGTAGTATGGTTTGCGACTATTTTGTCATTGATAAATTAGATAATAGTAAAGCCAAGTGCTTGAACTGCACACAGTTAATAAGTCGCGATACTAAACCAACAAATTTTGGAACGTCTTCAATACCCGATTGGGTACCCGTACCCGATCGGGTATTACACTTTGGGTACCCGTACCCGATTGCCCTGTAAAAGCGCTACCCGTTGCATCCCGACAATATATATATATTGCGTGGGGTGTGTTGGTGTACACAAAAAAATCCACCTTAACTCTCAAAAGGGTACGCCGGGTGGAGACAAGGTTGAAAACCCTTTATTAGACTGATATAATCTCAAAAATCGAAGAACGGTTGACGAATCTACAATCTCGAAGCAACTGATCTTGTTTCGAGGTTATGCAGATTGTTTCTTTCGTTCTACTTATGATGCCAAAAGTGACGAACTAATATAAGTCTTGTTTATATAAGAGTACAGTATTTCCTAAATGGAGTAATTCTTTTATTTCTTTATTAAGACGAAGGACGCAAGATGAACGAACCAACCAAATCTTTACTTTTTTCTGGAACGACCTTCACCAAGGAGTTTCGGTTTGAAGCAGGGAGTTGAGAACCTGGAGGACGTTTTGGAGTCACGAACCGGGCAAAAGGAAATGTGTTGGATACGAGTTGGGCATATAATTGCACAAATAAATGATAAAGACCAACAATATTATTTTGCAAGTAATATTTAAAGTTATTAAAATGTAAACTACTTGCAATTTATTTTAAAAATAAGACAGATAAGCTTTATCGATTTATATTTTTGTAACTAAACCACAGTATAGGTTATTGTAAATTTTACACCATAAAAGGTTTAAATTTTAGTCGTAATAATTAATTTCTTTGGCTGACGAAACATTTTCTTTAAGATTTTTAAAAAAATATTTACTTAATAATAATAATACTATCATATATATATATATATATATATATATATATATATATATATGAAAATTATTTCACGAAAGTAACACGTGAAAAATATTTATGATGAATAAAACCACGAAGGAAAGGAAACACAAAATGGTGCTCAAGCGCTTTCGTCTAATGACGAAAGCGCTTGAGCACCATTTTGTGTTTCCTTTCCTTCGTGGTTTTATTCATCATATATATATATATATATATATATATATATATACAGGGTGGGCCGTAAGTTTCCATACATAGGAAAAATAAACATTTTTTTTATGGACAACCATTTTTATTTATATAATATGCTCTACATGGTTGCCATTGTTTTGAAAACACATTTCAATACGTGTTCCCTACTGTTGATGAACACGCATTAGCACAGTTGACGTTATGCTTGTAATGGCGTTGGTGATACGTTCCTTTAGATGATTTATGTCTCGTATCTTTTCCTGATACACCATGGCCTTCAAGTGCCCCCAAGATAGAAATCAAGGGGGGTGAGATCTGGGGATCTGGGAGGCCACTCCACAGGACCACGCCGACCAATCCAAGCATCCGGAAACTGCTGATCCAAATACCGACGCACGTGAAGACCAAACGTTTAAATTTTCCTATGTATGGAACTTACGGCCCACCCTGTATATATATATATATATATATATATATATATATATATATATATATATATATATAAAATAGTATTATTATTATTATTATTAAGTAAATATTTTTTTAAAAATCTTAAAGAAAATGTTTCGTCAGCCAAAGAAATTAATTATTACGACTAAAATTTAAACCTTTTATGGTGTAAAATTTACAATAACCTATACTGTGGTTTAGTTACAAAATATAAATCGATAAAGCTTATCTGTCTTATTTTTAAATAAATTGCAAGTAGTTTACATTTTAATAACTAAATAATTTTCTTTGAAAGTTAACTTTTTGAAGAAAACGAATTAAAGCAGAAACTATTTGCGGTTTATTTTAAAAATAATACAACAAAAAACATTTTTTTGCGCATCATTCACATTAAACAGATCAGTTTATTGAATCATTTTTTTTTAATGAAACCCACATTATGGATTATAGTAATTTACGTAAAGAAAAAGTTAAAATTTTTGTCATCATAATTTTTGTGGTTGATGAAAATATTTTATTAAAGAGAAAAACTGTAAAAAGAAGAAAACGAACTAACAAAACATACTTATTGCGAATCATTCACAATCCATAGTACGTAATCTAACATACAAATACAATCTTGTATCTTTGGTCAGGGGCTTACTCGGAAGACATAGCCTTCCTGGCTGCTCCCCAGGATTAAGTGAAAATCTCAAACTCCAGCTTCAACAAAGGTGGCACCTGGTTGAAGCGCAAAATAATCTCGATTCTTTACATTACATTACGTTCGGAAAATATGAAGCCACTGGCACTGGTGCGTATGGGGTTATCCAAGTCATGAACTATACTTTATAATAACAACAAAATCTTGCAAAACTCAACCTCAAGCCAGCTAATTAATATACAAGTATAAGAATATACACTACAATCTACAAACTCTTTCATTCATGAAAATGTTCAAATTTTTCTTAAAATTAACTAATGAACTACTAGGGTTACCAGATGTCCTCCACAAAAATACCAGACACCAGCAGCCAGGGGAGGGGGTAAAAAGTAAAAATTTATTTTCTTCATTACTTGCAAATCGGTTCATTGGAGGCTTTATAAAATCTGTTAATTACAGTATATGGATAAATAACACTTTAATCGGAAAATAATATTGGAACCGATTTACAAATAACATTGAAAACATTTAAGTATTAATGAAAAGAAATCAACTTTATTTGCATTTAACTTTTATTCGAACAAAATTACATAACATGCACAAAATTCCATCGAATACAGCGCTGTGAAGCTATTCAATTCTTTATCAGATGCAATAGAAAAATCAGCAAAACAATTATTGACTTTAAAAAAGAACAAATTATGGATAACCACAAAAAGCAGACTATCTATTAAAGCTACACCTATTAAGACAAAAATAAAAAAGCAAAGACATAAAGACGATTTACTTTTACGTGTCCGGTATTCTTTGATTTTTTTAACCGGACAGCTGGCAACCCTGAGAGCTACTGTTTACCACATCATACGGCAAGTCATTCCACAAATCTACTACTATGACTGAAAAAGAATTTTCATAGATCAAGTCTAGAAGTCTGATTTCTAATTTTCATATAATCACGAGTTATCCCATCAGCCTCTAGCGAGGAAAAGTTACATTCAAATTGTCCGAACGGAAACTGAAAACATTTTGAACATCTACAGATCTACAGAAGCTAAGGCTAACAAAGACCCTAAGATCCACTCTAAGGTTAGCCCGAGAGAAAGGAAAGAGTAGGGGGTTAAAAGAAGAGAATAAGGGGTTAAGTAAGTAGCAACACCTATCACTCGTGGGCAGAGCTGGGCAGTATTTAAATACATTTGTATTTAAATACGTATTTAAATACATTTGTGTATTTAGAACTGTATTTATAAATACATTGTTTTTCATGTATTTAAATATAGTATTTAAATACTTTAATGAGTATTTGAATACAATGTATTTAAATACTCAAAATATAAAAATGTAAATACTTTTACTGGTTTAATACACGTTCTGTACTAGCACAGTACGACGCGTCGACAGTGTAGTACAGCATGGTTCATGTTTCAACGTGTCAGTTCAATCAGTTGTGTGCCACTCTTAGTCGAAAGCGGTTGATTTCTTTATCGTGTGCGTGTCATGGCTTCAACAAGCAAATCCGGTGAATCAAACAGTGATATATCTGCAGATAACAATTTAGTGCACCCTCTGTTTGATGGAAAATACTTTAAAATTAAATCTAAAGACGGTAATAAGGTAAAGTGCACCTGCTTGCTGTGTAAACACGAAGTCTCTGCTGCAAGCAATGCTACAACGAATCTGTACACTCATCTGAAGGTAAGTGTTTTTTTAGACATAAAAAAATATCTTGAAATTGACCGAATAATCGTACAAAACGGCTCTGCCTTAAGTGGGCCTGTGTAACTAACTCGTTGCAATCAATCCAATTTGCGATGGAAAATTCATTGATGAAAAAGCTTTTAAAATCGTCTGATCTATCGAGTGGTGTATTTATTTCGAAATTCACCGTGTCCCCTAAAGTAGAAATTTATCAAAACATGAATTAGTGAATGCATATGTTAAAATTTGTATGTATTTAAAATGTATTTACAAATGTATTTAAATACAATTGATGTATTTTGTATTTAGTATCTAAATACATTCGTAAAATGTATTTAGTATTTAGTATTTAAATACATTCAATGTATTTATTGCCCAGCTCTGCTCGTGGGTTAACATTCATTCAGAAAAAGAAAAAAAAGACCCACCATCATCATCCGCCAGCCTCCAGCTGTTGCAGACCGATCCTCCACTCCATGGGGAGGTAGAGGATGCAGCCCAGTAGGCTGGAAAGGCGTGAAAGACGAAAAGAAGTAAAATAAGAACGCATTACAAACCATAAAACACATTCTTAACTCAAACACTATCATACCATGCAAACTACAGACATGCAATAAAGAGAGTTACAGACATGCAAATAAGGAGAGAAGAAGAAAATTTTTTTATAAAGAATAACGAAAAGTGGGTTAATTTGCTTAAGCTACAACTAAGTTCGTGTTAGTCTAATTTTTTTTTTCTGGCATGTCAGAAGCTGGCATTAGACGTCAACAGACTCATCCCCGATTACCACCCCCAGAGCTCCTGTTGCCATTTTTTTTTTATTTAAAGCAACGTTAATACTTTTAAAATGCCTATCTAGACGGTTTTTAAACACAGTAACGCTGGTAGAGTTCACGACGGGCTCAGGAAGATTATTCCATTTATCAATTACTTTAAACGTAAAGAAGTTTTTAGCAATATTAGTAATGAAACGTCTGCCACGCAACTTAAATCCGTTATTACGAGTATTGCTATTATCGAAAGTGAACAATTTGTCAAAATTTACGTTATCGATGTTATTAACAGTTTTGAAAACTTCAATAAGCTCCCCCCTTAATCTCCTAGTTTCGAGTGAATGCAAGTCTAACCCTTTAATCCTATCTTCATAAGGCTTGTTGCGCAATGACGGAATTAGTTTCGTGGCACGACGCTGAACCCTTTCTAACCTATCAATATCCTCACGCAAATACGGGCACCAAAACTGAACGGCATATTCTAAATGAGGCCTGACTAGGGACTTGTAAAGGCCCAAAGGGCAATATAATATCCTTCGATTTAAATTCGAAATTACGCGCTATGAAGCCTAACATCCTATTAGCTTTTGCGCAAGACTCCAGGCACTGGTTCCTAACTTTTAAATCCTTCGATACGCGTACGCCTAAATCTACTTCTTCGTCAACGCTCGCTAACTCTCATCCATCGTGTACATGTAATTATTGTTACGAGAACCTATATGCAAAACTTTACATTTGTCTACGTTAAATTGCATCTGCCACTTATCCGTCCACTCCATAATCCTATGTACATCGTCTTAGAGCCTATTTCTATCGTCCTCGTTAACAACCTTACCGCCTATTTTAGTATCGTCCGCGAATTTTTTCACATTACTAGTCAATCCTACATCTATGTCGTTAATGTAAATTACGAATAGCAATGGGCCTAACACTGAACCCTGAGGGACACCGGTACTTACATCCAACCACCCCAATTCACTACCATTAACAACGACCCTCTGTCTCCTAGCACGAAGCCATTCCTCTAACCAGTTAGCTACCTGACCGCATATACCGTGCGCTTTGACCTTCGCAATTAGTCTCCTATGCGGAACTGTATCAAACGCCTTTTTAAAATCTAAATAAATAACGTCAGTTGCTCTATGCCTATCGTATTCGCGCACTATTTCCTTATAAAATTCTAACAAATTAGTTAAACAAGATCTATGGCGTCGAAACCCATGCTGACTACCATTAATCAAGTCTCGACTTTCTAAGTGATCGATGATACGATCCCTAACTCCAGATTCCAAAAGTTTACCGACAATTGACGTTAAGCTAATGGGCCTATAATCGCTAGCTACTGTGCGGTCGCCTTTTTTGAAAATGGGCGTGACGTTAGCTAATTTGAAGTCTTCAGGAATAATCCCCGTTTCGAGTGACTGATTAAAAATCTTCGTTAAGGGGCCTACAATAACATCTTTCAAATCTTTCAAATGTCTGGGATAAAAAGCGTCAGGGCCTGGAGCCTTGCTAACTTTTAGCCAGTGGCGGCTCGTGACTAAAAATTCTAGGGGTGCTGTCTCTAAGAATGGGTTGAAATAATTACCGAAATAAAAGGATGAGCATTGAGCAATGAATAAAAGTTTCAAAAGTTATTGAAAAAGTTATTCAGTGAGCTCATCCTTATATTGTTCTTGATTATTTCAATTGTAAATAAAAAAACTGCAGTTCCGCAGTGCCTACCGACGAGCCGCCACTGCTTTTAGCCTATCGCTATAATGCGCAATCTCACCCTCGTAAACAGTTATTTCATCCAAAATAGTCTCGCTACTAAATGGAACGATATCGTCCACGTCAGGGACATTATTTACGTCTTCTACGGTAAAAACTGCCGCGAAAAAGTTGTTGAAAATACTCGCCATTGCCTGAGCGTCAGAAGCCAAAGCTCCGTTAACATCCACTAGAGGGCCTATGTTATCTTTTATCGCTTACGATTATTGACGTGTTCAAAAAACTTTTTTGGATTGTGTTTACTATCCGCAGCTATAAGTATCTCTAAATTACGCTTAGCATTCCTAACTGATCTTTTAACCTGACGTCTAAGCTCGATGAGTGTAGGACAAAAGCCCCCTAGGACATTGGCCTCCGAACAGTCCTGCTTTAGGATCTTTTCCGTTTGGAGGCTAGCAGCGAATTTTAATGAAAATCGGTAGACTAATGTAGTTTTGGTCACTGATTTAAAAATAGCTTTCTTCTTTGGGGGAAATGAAAAACAAACATGTTAGAGCACTTTAAATAATTAATGTGTTTTTAATGAAAATATCATGACTTAACCTAACCAATCGTCAAGGGCATTCAAGTGATCTAACCGGGCATTCAAACAAAAGCCCCCTAGGAAAAATAATAAGAATTTTTTTTAATAATTATTTTTATTCTTTATTATTACCATAAAAATGAACATTATAAAAGGAACATCATACCATATCTTTAGCTGCCTTCACCTTGTTAGGTCTGGGTCGTGGCTGTGTTCAGTCACAGAAAGAAGTTCCTGTAGTGACCGGTAGATAAGGCTATGGTTCACAAACTATATACAGATACAGTACAATAACCAGAATTAAGTTACACAACGAAATAATTATGGACTCACCTCAAGTATAGAACAACAGTTCCAGACAATATTCTAGATAGCCAGTAATAGTCGTTAGTGCAGCAGTTGTCAGTCTATTAGTCAATAGCTATATCAGTATATCTAGATAGGCTAGTAGTTCACAATAGTACAACGACAATCAACACTACATCCATAATCGCAATGCTAATGATCATCCCAAAACATCATTGCTGCATATCCGTCCTAATCCGTCAAAACCAGTGCTGCCAGATCAATATTAGTTTTTATTATTAAGGTGTTTTTTTAGTGTGTCGATCTGCAGACTTTTAGTCACACCAATCCACCACACTCCTCCCCTACAAGCTCAGACGTTCTGGGGCTTTTTTAACCCTGGTAGAACGACGAACTCCAAGTACAGTAGATTTCTCTGGCTCAGCCACAGGTGACAGAGAGGATTGTTTCCATTTCGGTTGGAATAGTAGTGGTACACTCTGGAGTAGTAGGAATATGTGTACGCTCTAGAGTAGGAGGAATAGTAGGGGTAGCGGAAGGCATAGAATGAGGTAGAATCTGATCCTGATGTCGATTCTGAATTCCACCATCTTCAGTTACATATCTGTAGGAAACAGGACCAGTCTGCCTTCTAACTATAGCTGGTACCCACTTGGGACCCTGAGAGTAATTGCGAATCATGACCTTATTTTGAGGTAGCAGCTCTAGCGTCCTAGGCGTCTTAGATTCAAAGGCACGTTTTTGCCGCTCTTGCCGACTGTAAACTCCTTGACAAATAGAATCATGAGGACGCACAAAATAAAAAATACAGCCAATACGACGGCCAAACATCAACCCGGACGGTGCAACACCCGTAGTAAAATGGGGTGTCAACCTGTATTTCATGAGAAAGCGATCCAAAGCAACTTGAATTCCCTCCCCCTTTGCATGAAGCAAAGCAGACTTAACAGAACGGACCATGTTCTCAGCCAAGCCATTTGAAGATGGGTGGTAAGGAGCAGTACGAACATGACGAATACCATTGGAAGACAAAACGTAGAAAAATCAGAACTAGTAAAACTTGGGCCATTATCAGAAACCAAAACAACTGGAAGGCCAAATCTGGCAAAAATAGAACGCAACAGACGAATAGTAGAGGATGAAGACATAGATGTAGTAGGAAGAACCGGTTCTAGGACAGTTCATACCATGACAGCTCAGCTCATACCAGGACAACTCATACATAGGACAACTCATACATAGGACAACTCATACATAGGACAACTCATACATAGGACAACTATACATAGAAAAAAAAAATGAAAAATTAATGAAAACATTTATTTTGTAAAATTAAAAATTAAATTTAAACATTTAGAATTCATGCAAATTATTAATGAAAACATTTATTTTTAAAATTAATGAAAACATTTATTTTGTAAAATTAAAAATTAAATTTAAACATTTAAAATTCATGCAAGTTTTATGAAACAGCCTTCAAGAAAGACATTTTGTCGGAAGAATTGTAGTTTTCAAGCAGTTTTATCAACCGCTTGGTGCACTCTTTGTAAACTTTTTTGGAATTAATATCAACTCCCCGCTCGAAATCAACTTTTTTCTTCTGTGCCAAAGTCGCCTCCTTCTTCAGTGTAGTTATTAATTTCCAAATATTTGGATGCTGGCATGAAACAGAACTTTGCATGGCATTGTGAAACCCTTCAAGGCTATTATTAGTTCGAGCCATGTCATTTAAAGTTCCATACGTCAATAGGAATGAGTGGAGCTAGACGACGTCTTCGAGTGCCTCTTCCTCTTTCGGCTCCAATGTAAGTGACTTCAAAGTAGGACACAAATTCATGTGGTAAATTGTCGTCGTCGGCCAGCTCTTCGAATGCAACAATAACATCAGTCACTGGTAAAAAGGCAAGTGCTGTAAAGCACTTCATCTTTCAACGAAATACTTCATCCGTGTTATATCTGACTTTATGACCTAGCTCGACAATTTTTCGGTAGAAATTTTGAGAAAAATGAAATAAACAACCTGTTAGGTCTATGTCAGGAAATCTTGAAATTAGGCTATTCATAGGGGCTTTTTCGAAGTCCATCATATAGCTTTTAGGCTGAATATCAGGCTGAAGAGCAACTAGCTGGGAAAACAACCGATCATATGTTGTTTCCTGCTTATTGGACAACAACGCGAAAACTCTAGGCACACTAAAATGACCTATTTGAATGTGGATTGTATACAGTTGGAAATATATGGAAGGACAAACTTTAAATGTACCATCGCCCGCCCAGTTAGGGAATTTAACCAGATCATCTAGTCCTGTTGATGAAGCGAAGATTAACAATCGTTCCTCATCTTCTACCCCTGAATCATATTGTAGAAAGGGTTCCCCTGATTCGAGTTTGCAATACTCTACCGGAATGCTAAAACTGCATCTCTCTGATGGAATCGGGGGAGCACTGCTATTTAGTTGTCGCCAACGACGAATATTGCGCCTCAGACTTGATGTTGATGGCAGTTGAGCCAATGCATCATCCCGCAGAGAACATTCGGTTGCAATCACTGATCTTGCTGTCTCCTGTACGAGGCATTTGCTTTTATAGAACTGAAGACGATTCGCGAGTTTATTCTAGCCGCATCAGAGTTGTGATTGTGTTCTCCAGTTGAAGCTACTATTTTTAATGGGTCATCCACAGCCATCGTCTGAACACGTGCCCTACATTCCTTTACTTCACATAGCCAAAATATTCTTGACTTATCTGCATTTCGTCTGTGAAAATTAAATTATATGCATATTTGTTGTCATCCACTAGCTTATTAAGCTAGGCTGACCATATTTCCTTGAGACAAAAACGGGACATTGGGATGGCAAAAAAGGGACGGGGGTTATGTAATATTCTGTATTCATGAAAAAGTAAGTACATAAACATATTGAGCTTACAATTATTCTTCAGTGACAGAACCCATAAAAAAACGGTACTGTCCCGTTCAAAACGGTACGTATGGTCAGCCTATTATTAGCACCACGCTGAGACTTCAAATAACATGGCATGTTGAGGGCTAATATAATTGGTAATCACTACAATGGTTGAACACGTTCACGGGTCGAACACTAACTGTTTTAAAATTTTATAATAGGTAGTAAGAAACCTATCCCGAAGATAAATAAGATTTAGGTTGGTTGGTTTAATTTTAAATGCATTGGTTGGTTGGTTTAATTTAGGTTGGTTGGTTAAAAATAGGTTATATAATTTTGTTAAATGCATCTTATTTCTAAATTTTTTATTTTGAGTTGTCCTAGGTATGAGTTGTCCTAGGTATGAGTTGTCCGGTATAAGTTGTCCGGGTATGTGTTGTCCTGGTATGAGCTGTCCGGTCACGGGAAGAACCTCTACCTATTTAGAATGAGCATCGACAATGACTAGAAGATAGTGGTGATTGATGGGACCCGCATAATCAATATGAATTCTGTGCCATGGATGAGAAGGCCATTCCTAGGGATGTAGAAAACCCTTTTTAGGAGTATCACGTAACCCCAAACACCGAGAGCATGAATTCACAAGCGAAAGGATGTCACTATCCAGTCCGGCCCACCAAAAATAACTTCGGTCCAGTTCCTTCATACGAGTAGCACCCATATGATCGGAATGAAGTTCTTTAAGCAAAAGAGACTTGCCCAGGTTTGGGATAAGAACTCGAGACCCCCAAAGTACACATCCATCCTGAATAGACAACTCTGTGTGTCTTTGGTGGAAAGGTTGGTAAGAACTTCTCCACCTTTATAGGCCAACCAATAGAGACCATCTGATAAACATAAGACAAAATAGGATCAGATTTAGTTCACTGAGTAATAATCATAGCTGTAACTGGTGTTGTCCCTAGAAATTCAACTAAGTGAACCCATTCAGCTGGAATTGGGACACATTCAGTGGAAGCATCTAAAGGTAACCGGCTTAAAGCATCAGCATTACCCAAATGCTTTCCTGACCGGTGCACTAGATTGAAAGAATAGGCTTGTAGTATGAGGGCCCAACGTTGTATTCGTCCTGCAGCCAAGATAGAAATTTGTTTATTAGGAGCAAACAACCCTAACAATGGTTTATGATCAGTCACTAGGGTAAACTGCTGACCCCACAAGTATAAATGAAACTTTTTTACTGCGAAGATTAGGGCTAATGCTTCACGTTCCACCTGTGAATAATTCCTCTCTGCTGTATTTAGAGTGCGGGAAACAAAAGAAATAGGTCTTTCTTCCCCGTTAATATTATGAGCAAGTACTGCTCCTGAGGTGACATGTGTGTATATACAGGGTGGGCGGAAAGTAGCTCCCTATTTTGGATTGGTAAAAAAATACGTATATTATCCATTTATTTCAGAAGAAATAATATGAAAAGGTAGGCATACATAGTAGGTTTTCTCTAAAATTCAATGTGGGCTCCAACTCTTTCCACCAGCTTCTGGAGCCGCCCAGGAATGGCGTCCACTGACTTTAGCAGGAACTCCGGCGGGATGGAGGACATGACTTCCCGAATTCGGTCCTCCAGTTCTTCCAATGTCCTCGGTTTGGTGCGGTAGACTTCTTCCTTTACCCACCCCCAAAGAAAGAAGTCGCACGGTGTCAAGTCGGGGCTCCTGGCGAATGTCGCAGTCCTCGTCCGAGAGAGATTGGCAGTAATGCGGCTTCCACGCACGCCAGTTCAGCTCCTTCTTCAGCACAGTTCGCACTGAGTAGCGGGAGAGTCCACTTTCCCGAGCTGCCTGGCGAGTTGACTTTCGTGGACTCCGTGCGAACATTTCCTGAACTGCCTGCACCGTCTCCTGGGCCCTGGATGTCGAAGGGCGACCACATCTTCGAACATCTGCCACAGACCCCGTGGTCATGAGCTTCGAGTGGCAGTTCTTGGTTGTTTTCGGGTCCACTCGGGCACGTGGTCCGTGAATGGCCCGCCACCATCTTTGAACTCGAACGACAGATTGCCAAACTTCCTACCGTGCCGCCAACTGGGCACGCTCCTGCAGTGTTAAACGCTCAGCCATGTTACCCTTCAATCTGAAATGAAAAAAAAAAATGAACGTTACAATTGTACCACTTTAGAAAACACAAAGAGAACACTTTAGAGAAAAAAAGATTACCGTTACAATTGTACCACTTTAGAGAACACACCATAACAATATAACAATACAATCACAATTTATACATAATTTATATGTAATTTAAATTAGGGAGCTACTTTCCGCCCACCCTGTATATGTATATAGCCTAAAGTCACTAAAATGGAAATATCACTAAATCTAAGCTGAATGGCAACATGAAGGCATAAACGAACCAACGCGGCTGTTCATATTGTTTGGGCTAGCCTGGAGATGCTTTTTCCTATCTGACCAAATCGTTGGTGCTGAGTGTAATTAGGTGGTGTTTCTAAGGTGACAAATGGGTAGAAAGTTGTCAGTACTTAAATATAGTTAGGGGAAATGTCTATAGCTTCTAAATTAGTAAAGTAAGAGAGAGAGTTAGGTAGGCTGTTTGTGGGACGCAGGAATCTATGGTGGGCCCAGGAATATCTAATTCTACACACCGGGTAAGTGCATTTGATTGTTGTTTAGGAATCTAATAACCTAACGGGGGTATCTAACCCCACGCTATTACAGCTCCAATGCCATATGAGCTGCTATCAGCAGTTACAACTATAGTAGTTTAGGATCAAAATGCACTAAAACATGAGAATTGAGTAAGAGCTCCTTTGGCTGTTGAAAACTAGACTGTTCCTCTTTACCCCAACTCCATTTAGTGTCTTTCCTTAGTGGTTCCAATGTAGTAGTAGCAGCATTTGGTAGAAATTTCCTGTAGAAATCAAGCAAGCCTAGATATGCTTGAAGCTGAGTGACATTAGTAGGTGCAGGAGCCTTACAAATAGCATCAACTTTATTCTTAGTAGGATGCAGACCTAATGATCAATCTTAAATCCCCAATACTGAATTTCATTAGTTATCCAGATACATTTTTCCTTATTTAGAGTTAAACCAGCAGCTGCTAACTTCTGCAGAACTGTCCTTAGACTAGATTTATATTCTGCTTCTGTTTTTCCAGCTATAAGGATGTCATCCAGGTAACATACCACATCTGAAATTCTATCTAATATGCGACTAATAGTTCTTTGGAAAATGTCAGGAGCTGATGAATACCATAACATAATCTATTATAACGAAATAGACCCTTGTGAGTATTTATAGTTGTGATATCCTTAGATTTTTCATCAAGCTCCAGCTGTGCATAGGCTTATGACATATCCAGCTTAGAGAAGTTTATTACCAGCTAACTTACTAAAAATATCAGCAGGATTAGGAATAGGATATTTATCTATTAGAATAGCCTTATTAGTAGTTACTTTGTAGTCCCCACAAATACGAACACTCTTATTAGGTTTTAACATAGGGACAATAGGTGCTGCCCACAATGAGTGCGATATAGGTTCAATAACCTTTTCCTTAGTGAGCCTGTCTAGCTCCAATTCTACCTTCTCTCTTAGAACATAAGGCAATGGCCTAGCTTTACAAAATTTAGGGCTGACTTCATTATCCAATTCAATAGACACTTTATGATCTTTGAGCATGCCAAGAGTAGGTCCAAATAATTTTGGAAATTCCTTTAAAAGAATCGAGATATTATTAGGCATTACAGAACAATTTATTGATTGATGATCAACTATAATGTTATGAATAGGCAAGTTTAGAGCATGAATCCAATCTCTACCTAGAAGAGTAGGACCTGGTTCATCAATCACTAAAAGTGTTCACTGTTTGTGATACTTCGTATCATTTATTGTAACTTGAACTTTAGCCTCTCCTACTATTGGCATCTCAACATTTCCATATTTTCTCAGAGTAGCCTTAGAATGATATAGTGGTATGGAGTTTTGGAATTTTTCTACAAAATAATCCTTAGAAATTATAATTCTAGCTGCACCTGTATCCAGTTCCACTGGAAGTTTGACTTTATTTATAGTAGCATCTATAATATAAGGACCAGCATTTGTAGTGCCATCCTGACTGAAAATATTCAGAGCCTATCTGTGACTGCTTTAGACTGTTGGCTGATAAAGGAGGTTTATGCATTTAGAAAAACAAACCTTTGCTATATGTCCAACCTTGTTACATTTATAACATACTGCCTCCTTGAAAGGGCAGTCTACCTTCCAATGCTGTTTCACAGCAGTACAAGGTTTTTTAGGTTTAGCACCTTGCTTAAGCCAATTTTTTGAACTATCTGCTTTTAGAAAGTTTCTTTGGCTAACCTTTGGATTATCCTTAGCCTTAGTTCCTGTAGATCTACTATTTAGGTTAACATTAGATTTAGGCCTGATCAAATTCACATCACCAAATGCCTTTGCATCCTTAGCTGCAGCTTCCCTAGTTGTGGCTAGTACTACTGCAGCATCAAAAGTTAGGTTTTTAATTGTCAATAGTTCTCGCTGGGTGGCCTCCTCTCTCAAACCCATGACAAATCTATCCCGTAGCATTTCTGTTAGGTTAGGGCCAAACTCACAAGTACTAGCCAGTTTCCTTAGGCTAGCTACAAAGTCAGCAATTGATTCACCTACAGCCTGATTTCGAGAATAGAACTGAAATCTCTCAAAATCACTACCACTTGAGGCTTATAGTGATCTTTTAGAACTGTAACTAAATCCGTATAGCTACACTCTGCTGTACTCTCAGGAGCTACCAGATCTTTAATTAGACTATAAGTTTTAGGGCCTATTAGAGTTAAAAAAGATGGTACCCTTTTATCATCTGGTATAGAATTCGCTGCAAAAAAAACAACTCCACTCTATCTGTGTGCGTGTCAAAATCTTCCTCGCCCTCCGAATAGGGGCCTATTTGACCAATAACAGGCATAATGAAAATAGCTTAAACACAAACTAGGCTCAATACAAGAACCCTTGAACTGGAGGTTGCAATTTGCACTTCACTAGCCCCATCCCCCAAGCGGAAAAAAGACAAAAATGCAACCAAAAAACAAAAAAGAAAACCCTCGTCGCCAATGTAGTGACCGGTAGATAAGGCTATGGTTCACACACTATATACAGATACAGTACAATAACCAGAATTAAATTACACAGCGAAATAATTATAGACTCACCTCAAGTATAGAACACAGTTCCAGACAATATTCTAGATAGTCAGTAATAGTCGTTAGTATAGCAGTTGTCAGTCTATTAGATAGTCAATAGCTATATCAGTATATCTAGATAGGCTAGTAGTTCACAATAGTACAACGACAATCAACACTATATCCATAATCGCAATGCTAATGATCATCCCAAAACATCATTGCTGCATATCCGCCCTAATCCGTCAAAACCAGTGCTGCCAGATCAATATTAGTTTTTATTATTAAGGTGTTTTTTTTGTGTCGATCTGCAGACTTTTAGTCACACCGATCCACCACAGTTCCTTCACCTCCAAATCTGTATGAGCACAACCTTTGCAAGAAAGTGCTTTCCTCTGAGAACATTCCCAGCGTATTCGGTACTGTTGGAACTCTTCTTGGTCACAGACTTGGTGTATAAGTAGCCTTCTGCACACAGTTTGGAACCTCCTTTATTGTTCTTGATGATCTCCATGGTGGTTGAAGAGAGACTGATTTTCCAAGTCACTCAGAGAATATAATCAATGGTTAACTGACAGACGTGTAGATTCAAACAAACAGCCCATAACCTTAACACCACGGTGACTAAAGTGGAACTGATGCTTCAGATTAGATGTGACACCTGACTTGCCCTACCCAGCAATTTGTCCAGGGGGCTTTTGTCCGGACCCGAAGCTTGATATATCTATTAAAGTTAGCTGCCATGCTATTGCGCTTATTAAGTTTATACGCTCTGTTACGCTCGTTTATGAACTCGCCTATTTCCCTAGTCCACCACTTGGGCCTACCATGATTTCTAGCGCGCTTGGGCCTACGAGGAATAAACTCACTTTCAATATTCATAAAACTTTCTTTAAACGTCTCCCAATGTAAATTTGTTCATTACCCATAAAAAGTTATCCCAGTGCACTACTCTCATCCTATCCGCAAAACTATCAAAATTAGCCCTACGAAAATCAGGGACTTCTATTACGTTACTATCCTTAGTGTTTTCTATCAATAACTTAAACCTAAGAATTTGATGATCACTACATCCTAAACTCTCGCCTACTTCTAAACCTTCGACTATATTTTCGCCGTTCGTCATCACCAAATCTAAAATATTGTCACCGCGCGTTGGTTCAGTAACCATCTGTCGTAAAAAATTATCCTCCATGAACTCAATCAATCTCAAACCCTCCTCATTACCAGTAAAAGTCTCGTAATTAACATTAGGGCAGTTAAAGTCTCCCACAATTATACTATTCCAATTCTCAATGAAGTTACCAAAAAGTGAGTAAAATCTAGTATCGGTATCGAGGGGTTGAATGGGAGGTATATAAACAACAACAAATTAAAACTAATACTACGCGCCCTAACTTCAACGCATATCACATTAATTGCTGCCGGAAAATCTATCTTAACCTCGATAGCCTAAGGGAATTACGAATGTACAGCAAAACGCCGCCACCGATCCTATGTAACCTATCATTAGTAAAGAGTTTAAAACCCGGTATATCAAGTTCCCCCAACAAGTCCCGAGTCACGGTATTTAACTACGTTTCAGTGATAGCAACTATATCGTAGTTACCGGAATAAATTATCGCCTTAAGTTAATTTAATTTATTTCATACTACGCGCGTTACAATAAAAGACTTTAGTTATTTTTTACCACGGGCAGGCGTTTTAACTATTTTTCACGTCAGGCCCGCGTTCCCCGGACCCACAACGTTTAAAGAAGGCTTCGACCTATACAGCTTTCGTACGTTTTCGTCAATTAACCTACCTAGCCTAGCATTACCTATTTCATTAAAATGCACACCATCTTTTGTAAAAAGGCTAGGATCACTGAATTCTGACCACGCTTTACGAAGGGTACATTTTCCTCAGCACAAATCTCTTCTAATTTAGTATTAAAAAATATCGTTTTAGACGTAATCTTAAGACCCAACTGTGCCTTGGGGTAATAGTCCAGTGGTGGGCACCGTTAACCAAAAAGTTAACTTCGTTAACCGCTAATCCGTTAACCAAAAAGTTAACTTCGTTAACCGTTAATCCGTTAAACATGTAACGGAAGTTACCGATAAACCGTTAACGTTAACTTTTATTATAAAAAAAATGAAAAACACATATATATAATTTAATTTTCCCTCTTCTTCTCGTTCTCCATTTCTTCGGTCTTCACAGCAGAGATACTAAGAGTAAACAGCCTCTGGCGCCACACGCTCACATTTACTTCTCAACGCCATCTATTATCTCATAAAGAAACTAATTCACATTGGGACTTGAAAGTACCGGCAGGATCAACCGGGTAGAAAAATAATTATGGAGATTTTAAAGATGTGGTACCTAGAAGTACCGCCAGGACATAAAGGGTTAAGGTGAAAACGCTCCCATTGTAAGACATCAATTGACTTAATTTTGTCATCAAAGTGACATGAGAATTGAAATCTTACCTGATCAGTTTTATGGTTCTTGAAATGTATCAAGGAGACTACTAATAAGGTACTCACAGACATATTATAAATATACATGACTTACTTGACAACGATTATTTTTAATATTCACTAGCACAAACATGTTGCGCAAGAGACAGACTGCAAATGAAACGAATGTAGTTATTTGTTGTAATTGTTACATATATATTATTGAAAGTGCCTTAAAATGCTCGTGATATTTCTTGAAAGAAGTTGAAACATTCACTCAAATGGCAAATCTTTCCGCCTGATTTTACAGTCGACCATGTTTTGCTCAAATCAATGCCATAAATAACTACCATATTTGGTAAGACACAATTGTGGCGACGGAAACAATATATCGCCTGATTTTGCACTGCGGAAATGGAAATTCGTTCATCACTATTAACAGTGGCGGATTAATTGCGCACCTGCTCAGCACTGAAAATAATAGAAACTTTTAAACGTTTATTTATGAATTTTTGGGTTAACGGACTTGAGTTAACGGAAGTTAAATGTAACGGAAGTTAATTAGTCCGATAATGATTTTCAAAGTTAACTTAAAAGTTAAATCGTTAACGAAAAAGTTAACTTCGTTAATTAACAATTAACGGATTAACGGTTTGTGCCCAGCTTTGGGTAATACCTAGAACTAAAGACCTATCTGACCTCGCCTTTAGGGACCTAATTAACCCCCTATATCTCTCCAAAAGGTCAGGCACTCTTGTATCCGGCCTATACGAGTCGTTGCCCCCTACCATCGTCACCAACATCGAGTGACGGGAGGCAACGTCAATCCTATCCACTTCATCTCTAACTCTATCAACCCTGGCCCCTGGGAGACAGACCCTCCTCTTCTTGGTTGGATGCCGTTCAACGAACTCTGTATCCAAATGGCGCACTAGAGAGTCCCCAATTAAAATAGTTTCCCCCTCATTCACGTCCCTTTCCAAATGGGCGAAAGGGTTCGAAACCTCGATAGGGGGGGATTCCTATCACCTATCGTACGCGGCCTAGCTCCACCCTTAACTTCTCTAAATCCCTCCCCATCTACTAATCTCGGACCAACCTTAACCCCTTCCTCAACTCTATCCAACCTTCCCGAGAAGCTACCTAAACGAAACTAGGTTACGCACCTCACCCTTCAAATTACTAACGTCTTCAACGTTAGTATTGGTTCGGCTTTCGTCAACCATAGCAAGTCTTTCCGTTACCCCACGTATACTGCGTTTTATGTCAACTATTTCCTCCCTTAACTCGCAAAAGAAACAAACTGATCTCTCGATAATCGCCATAGGACCGCCGTTATAATCTTTAAAGTCAGAATACCACCGTTTACCTCACACCTAACACACGACGCTTTCTGCGACGGCATCGCGCAGTTAAAATTAGTTTATAACCGTTACAAGTTCAAGTTAAATTAAGCCGGCACGCTATGAAAACTTCTAATATTCAATTATTTAACTATAATAATGTGAATATAAACACAAGTATATAAAATTCAAAACTTTCCAAAAGTAAAATTATTAGCAATATGCAAAAGTAGAAGCAATATCAGAGAGCTCAGGAAATGCGTCCGTTCAGTATAGAGTCTGGCTGACGAATGAAGTCATATCTCCCCTCATACAACGTCTCGCAAACTAAACATACCTAGTTTCTTTAATCTAGCCCTGTATTCCAATCTTCTTGGGTTAGGGATAAGCTTGGTTGCCCTAAATTGCACACCTTCAAGCATATCAATATCATGTCGAAGGTGAGGGGACCAAGCTTGAATCCAGTATTCTAAGTGAGGCCAAACATAAGAATTATATATTTACAGATGACTTGCTTATTTTTGTAACTAACATTCCTCTTAATAATACCTAACACTTTATTTGCCTTATTTCTAGCCTCTAAGCACTGCTTAGAAAATTTTAGATCACTACTAATTATTAGGGCCCGGATGTTTAGGCATTATAAAATTGAAAAATAGGCAAAATAAAAGTATAAAATAGGCAAAAATAGGCATTTATTTTATACCGATCAAAAACACACAAACAAAATAAGTTATATAATAATGTATGAATGTATCATTAGTTTCATTACCTTGAGGACTACGTCGCCATTATTAGTCTGAATTACACATAATTACAAGTAATTTTTTTATGTTTTCAACTTTTAGGCCTCTTCTTCTGTCTGAAAGAACATGCTTGTACAGCGAGAATGACCTCTCTACTTCCACTGATGTAACAGGAGCAAATTTGAAGCATGATACATTCATGGGATTCATATCCCCTACATCGGCATCAGTGTGTCCTTCAAGAACGTGTGCAATGTTCTTTAGTCGTTCCAGATCTGCATTTGCTCGTATCACTCGGTCACATTTTTCGCGAACAGATTCACCTTTCTCGCCGGGCGCTTGACTGATGCCTGCAATGACTAACTCAAAAATTTTCAAAGCGTCGATTAACGGCTGGTTCCTAGTTTCAAGAGCAGTAATGTTCTCAGGTATTTTTGCAAAGTGGGAAGTGATGTATGAAAGTTCATTGCGAAGAGATCTATCTTCAATGAGGTCCATCACGATGCGGATTGATGAAGCATCTTCGATGTCAAGTGCTGATATAACTTCTCGAAACTTGTCAAAATTTGACATGTAATACAACGCAGCCGAGATCCAGGTTCCCCACCTCGTCAAAACGGGCTGTGGCGGCAATGCGAGTTCAGGCGCTATTTCATGCAACATATGACATCTTGATGGTGCCTTAAGAAATATCTTCTTTCCATTAGAAATTAATTTGTCGACATTGGGGAACAAGCCTCGTATCTGCTCAGCAACACGGTGAAGTGCGTGAGCCAAACAAGTAACATGTAGCATTTGTGTAAAAAGAATTTTCAATGCTGTTGCTGCCTTCTTCATGTACGGCGCTGCGTCTGTCATGAAGAGAAGAACTTTTCATGCTGGATGCCCTCTGGCCAAAGCAAAGCGAGGGATGTTGTGAAAAGTTGAGCTATTGTTGAGCTGTTGGTCTTTGGCAGCTCTTCTGATGTCAGCAGATAAACTTTCGGCGTCTGATCAGCTTCCAAAGTACCTATAATCACGTTAGCAATATATCTACCCATGGAATCGGTGGTCTCGTCTATTGAAATCCATATCTTGTTATCTGCAACGCCTTCACGTATTTTCTGCATTGCAAAGGCGTAGTTTGTATCCACATAATTTTTTCGAAGAGTGGACTCACTTGGAATAACTTGTTTTGTGTATTTTTCTAAAAAGGTCTTTAATGATTTGTTTTCCAACTTCCACAGTGGAATTCCAGCATCAATAAATGATTTGCATAGCTCCAAGGAAAAGGTAGATTGACGACTTGACGTTGAAGCAAATGTTGTCATCAAACACGTTTGTAGGCTGTTTGGTTTCATCTTTTCAGCAGAAGCTTTGTGCTTAACGGTCTGCACATGCTGGGAAACAAAGTACCTTTTCTCACTATTAACTGCTTTGTCACACACTTTACAAAATAACACTGTGCCATCTGTGGAAAAGATATCTTTTCCAAAGTCACGAACATGTTGGTTCAGTTTACTACTTGAAGATGAACTAACTTTTGGCATATTAACGTCTTCTAAATATCATTCAAGTTTAGTCAAATACCACTGATGATCGCACACCCTCACACGCACGAAGCAGAACAACGAATATGAGGAAATGGCCGTGCGAGGCTAGTTTTCAGATACTGCGCTCAGCTGATAACGTCAATCATACATGACGTCATTTCCGCAATATGAAATTCCACGATATCTTCATTCACGTTATCTGCGCATTCCTGGTTAGTCTAGTCGTAACTAATACATGATAATTTTCCTATAAATGCCTATTTATGTCTTTTTTCTTTATAATCTAATTAAAAAGGCAAAAATATGCATTTTCAACGAAATAGGCATTATCATACTCATACTCCCAAAAAAGGCAAAAAAAGGCATTTATGGCATTTTGCCTGAACATCCGGGCTCTACTAATTATAATGCCAAGATCCCTTTCCTGTCGAACATCCTCATAACTAAAATTTGCATTATTATTACCAAAATGTAGGACTTTACATTTGTGAACATTGAATTCCATCTGCCATTTACTAGCCCAAGCAACTAATATCTCAAGATCCTTTTGCAGTTTATAAGAATTTTCTCTATTTGTAACTGGAGCAACTACTTTTGTATCATCTGCAAATTTAGAAACTTTACTACCGAACTCAGCTTCAGCTTCCCATAAACAAGCCTGCGATGGTTTTGTTGTCCGAAATATTTTATTTTATAGTAATTTTTGCACGCTGATTCCGAAAATAATATTCATTTTTCCCCATGACGTACAGATTTTTCACAAAATGTCATATTACATATGTAAGCAATTTATATTAAAATTGACTCGATTAAATTTTGATTAAAAACTACTGCCCATAAATGCTTCCAAATCAAAAGTGATGTCATAACGTCTTCTAGAACATTCGAGAAACGCACCTCTAGTATATAAGTGATTGATAAGCCACGAGATGAGTCAGTCTGTCTAGTGCGTGCGAGGTTATAAGTTATTATTCAAAGGTGCGCAGTGACTATATTTCTCTTTTGAAATTTGTTTATTTGCTGCTATGGCAACCAGAGGGTGTGTAAATAGTCCAAACATTTTCTGTAATATTTGTGGAAAATTTACTGTGAAAAAACAAAAGCGATATTACAGACTTCGTCAAGAAAGCATACTATGCGTACTTCGGAATGAAACTTGGGGATCAAGACAAATCATGGGCTCCACATAAAGTTTGCAGTGTTTGTGTTGAACAATTTAGACTGTGGAGTAAAGGTAAAAAGGATTCTTTACCTTTTGGGATTCCAATGGTCTGGCGTGAGTCTAGAAATCACAGCAATGACTGCTATTTTTGTCCATGTAATGTGCAAAGCTACAATACTAAAAATAAAAAGGAAATTTCTTATCCAAACTTTCAGTCTGCTATAAGATCTGTTGCTCATGGACCTGATATATCTGTACCTACTAAACCAAATACTCTTAACATAACTTCAGCTGATTCGGTGTCTGATGACGATGGAAACGATGAGATTGATTGTTTTCAAACCAAAACATCTGGTGAACCCCAATTGTTTACACAAAGTGAACTTAATGATTTGGTAAGAGATTTGTGTCTCCCGAAGGATTCTTCAGAAATTTTGGGATCCAAACTTCGTGCAAAGAACTTACTTTCTCGTGGGACGTCATTTTACTGGTACAGAAATCGAGAAAAAGAATTAATCCAATATTTTTCTCAAGAAAATTCACTGGTATATTGCAACAATGTTTCGGAACTAATACTTAAGCTAGGCGCTGCAGTCTATGACCCAAATGAGTGGAAACTTTTCATTGATTCCTCCAAAACAAGTCTAAAAGATCGTCCTCCTTCACAACGGTAACTTGTATGCATCCGTTCCTGTGGCTCATTCGGTTCACTTGAAGGAAACGTACGAAAATCTTGAGCTTCTTCTAGCTAAGGTTAAATACAAAAAACACGGTTGGCTACTTTGTGGAGACTCAAAAGTGATTTGTATGTTGTTAGGTCAACAACCAGGTTATACGAAGTTTCCATGTTTTTTGTGTGAATGGGATAGCCGAGCAGGAACTCAGCACTGGATAAAAAAAAGGAATGGCCACGCACAGTCAACCTGACACCTGGTTCTAAAAACATTCAACGTGAAAGTTTGGTTGACACGAAGAAAGTCCTTTTACCTCCGCTTCCCATAAAATTGGGCTTGATGAAGCAATTTGTTAAGGCCTTGGACGAAGATGGAGATTGTTTTAGGTATCTGTGTGGTAAATTCCCAACTCTTTCGGAAGCAAAATTGAAAGAAGGCATTTTCGTTGGTTCCCAGATTAGAAAACTGACTTTGGATGAACACTTTGAAAGAACAATGAACAATCTTGAAAAAGAAGCGTGGATTGCTTTTAAGGATGTATCAGCCAATTTTTGGAGAACAAGGACCCAAACTACCAAAACATTGTGAACAACATGCATAATAATTTCAAAGAGTTGGGTTGTAATATGAATTTAAAATTACATTTCTCACATTCACACTTGGATTACTTCCCTGAGAATCTCAGAGCACTCAGTGAAGCACTCAGGAGAAAGGTTTCACCAAGACATCAAAGAAATGGAGAAGAGATATCGGGGAAGGTGGGACATCAGCATGATGACTGATTACTGCTGGATATTGAAACGGGATACTCCAGAATTATTACATAAAAGAAAAGGAACAGCGCGTACATTCGAGACTGAGGCATAGATCTCAGAAGAAAACTCAGGACAAATAAAGATGAATATGTAATTGACATTAATAGTCTTTTTTCTTTTTAAAGTTGTTTGCATTTGTAATTACTATAACAAAGCGAAATAGGTACCTAATGTAAAGTGAAGTAAATAATATTTATGTTGTTGTTTTTTCCATTCCAGTCTGCAGAAAATCCTTACGTGATAGAAAAAGATGGACACCTTATTCGAAATCAGCGTAGTTGAATTATATAAAATCAGTTATTAGTAAGAAAACAACTCTAACAAAGTTCTCATTCACAGACCTGTGTAATTCATCAGCATTTTTTATTGAACTCCCTTTTATTTCCATAATTTCTCTAATTTTTTTTTTAAGCTACAATTATTTTCTCCTACGTATACAAATGATCTTTTTCACTTACCAGTATAAATATGCGAGACTAATGTGCACTTACTGGTGCTTTGTTGCTCGCCTCAAAATTTGTCTCTGTTTTTACTAATGAGGTTATTGTTGTCCATTTCTATTTAATTTATCGTAGTTTTTCTTAAACTGATTAACTGTGGTTGAGTTCATAACTTTGTTTGGTAATTCATTCCAGTGAGTCACTATTCTTTGTGAGAAAAAATGTTTTCTAATGTCTTTGCTGCATCTTAAAAATTGTGTGATCATTTCCTCTTAAAACATTCCTATTTTCCTGAAATAGTTTCGTTTTGTCAATCATTTCAATTCCATTCATAATTTTAAATGTTTCTATTAGGTCTCCTCTTTTTCTTTTCTCTTCTAGTGGTGTTAATCCAAGTCTATTCAATCTATCCTTATATGGTAGGTATCTTAGTTCTGGGACTAATTTTGTGGCTCTTCTTGGTATTTTTTTCATCTGTATCTTTCCTTAAGTAAAGGGACCAGGCTTGCACCACGTATTCTAGATGCAGTCTCACATAACTTTTGTACAATATTACAAATGTCTCCAGGCACATAAAGTCAAAGGAGTTTTTATCATTCCTAATTTTTTTATTCGCTTTTCTAACTATTTCTAATATGTGTTCACTAAATTTCAAATTGTTTGTCATCACAACACCCAGGTCCTTTTCATGACTCAACCTCGAGATTTTTATCCCACATTTTGTAGTTTTTGTTTGCATTTCCATGTCCACAGTGCATAACTTTACATTTGTCGGTGTTAAATTCTAATTTCCAGGTGTTTGACCAAGCCATTAATTGAAGCACATCATTCTGGTGTACGTATCAGCTTCGCTAGCCCTATTATATATTTTTGTATCATCTGCAAATATCTTACATATAGAGAGAATTGAGTTTGGAAGGTCATTCACAAATATTGCAAACAAGATCGGCCTAAGGACTGATCCCTGAGGTACTCCATTTCTTACTTTTATCCACCTAGATTTTTCTCCATTCACTGATACACATTGCTGTCTATCTGTTAAAAAGCCCTCTATCCACTTGTATACATTACCTTCTATTCCAATTTTGTTAAGCTTATACATCAATCTGTGGTGTGGTACAGAATCAAAAGCCTTCTTAAAATCTAAGTAAATTATATCATATGGCTCACTTCTATCGTACATTGTTGTCCAATCTTCAAGAGCTTCCAACAGGTTTGTCAGACAGGATCTCCCTCTAAGAAAACCATGTTGACATTCAGTTATTAAACCATTTTTGATTAAGTGATCTATTTTGTTTCCTTTATTATCTTCTCCATTATCTTTACTACTTGGGAGGTTAAGGATATTGGTCTATAATTTTTAGATTTCTTCTTGTCTCCTTTCTTGTGTATCGTATTTATTATCGCAAATTTCCAATCCTTGGGTAATTTCCCTTCTTTGAGGGACTTACTGAACAATATTACAAGTGGTTTCGTCAACTCATCCGCTGCCTCTCGCAGGATCCTTGGAGGTATATTGTCTGGTCCAGTTGCTTTATATATATTTACTTCCTTTAATAGTCTATTTACCGTGGCTTCCTTAACAGTAATATTCTGAAGCAGTATTATATGTTGCCTATGCACTTCGAGTTCGAAGGGGTCTGGTGTTTCATTTTCATAGAAGTTTGCTGCAGCTTGATTTAACATCAGTACATCCCTATCATCATCCTCACAAAAAACAATGGCAAAATATTATTTAATTCTTCCGCAGTTTCTTGATCAGATTTGGATAGTATCCCATCAGTCTTTTCTAGGCTACACACTGGGCATTTTATATAATTTTTCTATTTGCTTATCCGAAAAATGCACTATTTTTATTTTTCATGTCTCTAACCAGTCTCTTCATACATTTTACCCTTCTTATTGCATTTCTTGTTTTATCCCTTTCTTTGGTATATTGTCAGTATCTTTGTGGTGTCTGGCATTGTAGAAATGTATTCCATGCACACTTTTTCCTCTTCATAGCTTTAATGGCGGCCCTATTAAGCCATGGAGGTTTTGCTCTGTTATTTCTGGTTTCAAATTTGGGTGTATGTATAACTGAACACATTCTTCATATATGTTTTTGAATACAGTCTACGCAATTGAAATGTTCTCATCTTCTAGTAAATTTGCCCAATCCTTATTAAATGATCTCTAATTCTGTCATAGTCACCTTTAAAATAGTTAGAATAGTATAGAATAACCTTTATTAATAATAATAAAATAAATAATTTTTTTCAATTTACAATGACATGAATAATTGTGAAGCTCGACTATTTATTTTATTTTATTTGTCCATTAAGCTTTACTGGGCTAGTTATATCTATTTTGTACTGTTCTATTTATATGTTGGTATTTTATTGGATAACAACGTCAATACTGCATGGTCACTGTGTCCCAGGGGTCTTCTACATTTAGATCATCTATTGCAACATTATTTTTTGTTATTACAAGATCCAGAGTACTGGATTGGTTTTTCCCTCTTGCTCTAGTAATTTCCTTTACATGTTGAACAAAGTAATTATCATCTAATGTATCTGTTACGCCCAAACATCGAAATTGCTCAGTGAGCGAAAAAACCAGCCACAACGCGTTGTGGATGCACCTAAGTGACCACACACCGATGTTAGATATTTTTTCGCTTCATGGCCGTTCTCAAACAACCGCAACGCGTTGTGGACGATTCGGATATTACCACAACGCCTTGTGTTCGATTTGAAACGACCACACACCGGTCTTTCATCAAACTCTATTTAAACACAACGTATATTGAAATGATATAAACACGACGTATATTTATCGACGTATTCACCGATTAAAAGGGAAAGTTAAGCAGATATCCTAGAAAAAAGATAAAGTCCTTTAAAAAATTATTATCAAGAATTTTCCCGTAGGTTTCGATTAATTTTAAACAACTTTAGAATGAGACGTAAATGTAAAAATTAACCAACTGGTTAGGTTAATTGAATGCCCGGTTAGGTCAACTGAATGCCCGGTTAGGTTAATTGTACCCCTTGACGATTTGTTAGGTTAAGCCGTGACATTTTCGTTAGTTTTAACGAAAATATCACGACTTAACCTAACCAATTATCAAGGGTGTACAGTTGATCTAACCGGGCATTCAGTTGACCTACATTAAATATCTTATTTTCAACAAAATTGGAAACAGTACATGAAATGGAAAAGATCCACATGGTGTAAGCTATGATAGGCCTAGTAACATCTTCATAGTGTCATAACTTTGTTATTTTCTAATAGTTTCAAAATGATACATAGCTGCTTGCACCATTTTTTTCTGCTCTATCGATTGATATATGTTTCGTTACTGTGCATTCGCTCAATAGTAACTTATATTCAACACAAAATTTAAATAGCTCCTTATCCTTAGAGCGAAGCTTATCAAAAAACACAGTAACTGACATGTCACAACAATCCATCTTTACGCCTCAGGCCTAAATCTAACATGTTAACTGGGTGGGTGATCGCCCACCCAGTAAAGGATTTCACCCACCCAGTTAAAGGTGCAGGAACAAGTAAACCGACAACGGATGGCGATCAACATAAAGAGGCAAGGGAAGATACAGGTGCAGTTAGAAGGAGAGCAAGAAGAGCAATTTCTAATTAGTTCGTCACGTTATCAAATCGCTCTTTCAGTGCTATTAGGCATGAGACACTTGAGTCAATTAAGAATTTCTTGCAAAAGAGAATGGACGAAGGAGCAAATGCGTCGTTAAAAGAAATTTCAGAGGTTTTTAATTCGACATCTCCTGAAGTTATGGCCAGAAAGGCTAACATTCTTCTTCGAAAAATGAACAGACATTTTGACTCTATGAAACTTACTGACGATTGTATTGATATTTTTATCAACAATCCGAGGTTGAACGAACATGAAGACATCAACACGAAATTCAAACGTATTTCTGAAGCTGTGACCAAAAATCCTGAGTCTCCACTTACAGCACTCGTGAATCTTGTTCTCACTGCAGCTCTACATTCAATGGCAGTAGAAAGAGTGGTATCGCAGTATAATATTTTCCGTAGTGACAGAAGGCTTGCGATGTCGCGTAACACGAGCACTCTTGTAAACCACCGTGTAAATTAAAATCGTATTAAACGAGGCAAGAAAATTAGGAATATGTTTCTTGTTACTGAAAGATTGTCTTCTTGTAAAATTTACCACTAATGATTCCACTGTATCTCGTTTTTTTCCGAAATTGTGAAATATGAATTCGCGTTAAGCAATAGCTAACTGTAATAATTACTGATAGATGATAAATTAATGATGTATTACATACGTTATGTACATCTATGTAATGAATAATTTCGCAATTTTTTTGTATTTTTGTGCTTATTTTTAACTGCCATTATTTTTCATTGAATGACTTATTATTCACTTGTCACTGTGGAGGCAATATGAATATAATTATAAATGAAAATGTAGGTGTATATATGTTGAAAAAACTTCCTTAGTCTTACAAATGCAGTTTACTAATTGATTGCATTTTCTTATACGATACCCATTGTTTTACTGAACAGCTGTGTTTTAATTTTGCAGATATTGTTTTCATCAATATGTAATATGTATTTCACTTCTCATAATTTACATGCAGTCTGATGATGGCAAGAAGACAAGATTTTAAAATTGTTTCAAATTAAATGCTGAGCCGATTCTGCAGTCGCCTACTGGGAGTGCTGTTACTGGTTACAAAGATATTCAGTACCGACGTTTGTACCTATGTGGATACTTGTGTAGTCTTAAAATTTTGGACTATAAACTTGTTAGGTTGGAAAGTTTTCTGTATTGTACAAACAATACAGAAAAGGTGTATTTTAATGCAACATCACAATGACGAGTTTGTGAAATCACCCACCCACTAAAAAATTCTTAGGTTTAGCTCTGTTACGCCTCAACAACAAAACACAAACTGACCAGATCTGACCTAATGGAATAATTGAACAGTGTGGCAACTAAGGTGTTGCCAAATGTCGCTAGATATACCAATAACTACTAAAAATATTGGCAGATGTTGCTAGATATATCTCAAACTGTCGCTAAATATGACATTGCTTCAAAGTCTCATAACTTTGTTATTTCCTAATATTTTCAAAATGATAATAGCTGCTTGCACCATTCTTTCTGCTCTATCGATTGATATATGTTTCGTTACTGTAGTATGTTTCATGGCAATGCGAGTGTCTTGTAAAGTTTTACCCACAGTCTTTACAAAACCACCTAACTATATCTTTCACTTCTTTAATGGCTTTGTATTTATTTATATGTATTCTCAAGCATCCACAATGGAACCAAGTTTCACATGCATCACATTGCAATTCATTATCATTTCCAATCACTTGCCTTTCGCACTTACCGCAACATGCTGTTTGCTTTTCATTATCAGAATCGGAACTATCAACTAGATCACATTTTGGTCTAGGGTTAGTATTGCTTACTTTTGTTTACATCACATATGGACGCCGCCATGTTGGTTTTCTGACGGTCACAACTCGGGCATAACTTGTCTTGGCCTATTAATTTTTTTACGTTATTTTCACACTTTTTGCATTTCATCTTTCTGCAGACAAGTTTAGGGCTATTCAACAAATCAGACACTTTCTGCGACTTACTAGTCCTGAAATATTCACTGGTATTCACGGAGGCAGCAGAAACACGTCCTCACTCTTCCACGTATGACATGCTTTTCAGTTAATGATGTCTCGTGTAATAACATTATACATAAAATTGTCAGATAAGTAATCAAACAGTATGCCAGTATGCTAGGTTAAGTGGCTATGTTAGCCTTATTTTTGTATTAAGTTCAGTGTATAATACGTAAGATTATACTTGTATGTTAAGTGGCTATGGATTGTGAATGATCCGCAATAAAGATGTTTTGTTTGTTTGTTTAATCCTTTTTCTAAATCATTTAGAGGATCTTTTCGGTTTGACGGCCTGTAATATTTTTTATCATTACTTGTTTTTATTGTCCAGTTTTAATCGAGGATTTCAAAAATAACATTCATGTTTTAGAGAAACAAATAGTGAGGCAGTTATACATTTTAGTTTAGAGAATATTATATACGCTTTAAGGTTCCAAAATCCCTGAAAATTTTAGGTCAACTGTACGCTCATGCTGATTGGTTAGGTTATCATGCTGTTTTCGTTTGTTTTGACAGTAAACTAACGAAAATATCATGACTTAACCTAACCAATCGTAATCAAGGGCGTACAGTTGACCTAACCGGGCATTCTGTTAACCTAACTGGGCATTCAGTTAACCTAACCAGTTGGTAGAGTCTAGAATTTGACGGTCCCGTAGCCATGACTCGTTTTTTTTCCGCCGGCCGTCAAACCAAAAAGATCCCAATACGGTTTAAAAATATATATTTTAAATTTGATAAATTGCATAATTATAACTACCGCACTTTGTGTTTCTCTAAAACAGTGCTCTTCAACCTTTTTATGCTTACAGCCCACTTTTGTAACTTTTGAATCTGTTTTTGCATTTTTAATTTGGTGGGCGATACGAACTAAAAGTTACAGTATATACCCTGCATAAAACAATAAAATTAATTGCAATTACCTTTAGATTAATGAGATCCTTCGCCCACTAGTGGGCGGTACCGCCCAGGTTGAAGAGCACTGCTCAAAAACATGAATGTTATTTTTGAAATCCTCGACTAAAACTAGACAATAAAAAACATGTAATGTTAAAAAATATTACAGGCCGTCAAACCGAAAAGATCCCATTTAGATATAAAATAAAGGGGCTTTTCCGTTCTATGGGTACGTGAGGTGACGTGTGTGTATATATATGTATATAGTCTAAAAGTAACTGAAGGGGAAATATCACTAAAGCTAAGCTGAATGGCAACAGCAAGGCATAAACGAACCAACACGGCTGTTCGTATTGTTTTGGGCTAGCCAAGAGATGTTTTTTCCTATCTGACCTAATCGTTGGTGCTGAGTGTAATTAGGTGGTGTTTCTAAGGTGACAAATGGGGTAGGAAGTTGTCCGTACTTAAGTATAGTTAGGGGTAATGTCTATAGCTTCTAAATTGGTAATGTAAGATAGAGTTAGGTAGGCTGTTTGTGGGACACAGGAATCTAATGGTAGGCTCCCAAAGGAATATCTAATTCAACGCACCGGTAAGTGCTTTTGATTGTTTGCTAGAACCTAAGTAACCTAACTGGGGTGTCTACCCCACGCTATCACATTTGGTGACGAGGATGGGATTCAATTAAGCTCATGGGATTCGATTAAGCTCATTTGATTTAATTTGGCTCATTTGATTAAATTTTGTTCATTTGATTAAATTTTGTTCATTGGATTAAATTTGCCTCATTGGATTTAATTTGGCTTATTGGGTTCAAGTGGTTGTTTGGAAAATTGGATGTAGCCTAGTGGGTCGTCCGATTTGGTTTGTTTGTGTGGGTAAGCTACCGTACTATAGCGTGGGTCCCACCGGCCTAACTCTAAAACTAATTCCTACTCAGCCCTAACTCTAATACAATTCACTATTCAGCCCTAACTGGGGAGTAACTAGATCAAATTTAAACGAGGACTTCGAAGCTTACGCCTCTAGGGTGAGGTTGTTTTTCGAGGCAAATTCCATTCCTGATGCTAAGAAAGTACCTACCTTTTTAACTATAATAGGCCCTAAAATGTTTGGTTTAGTTATGGACTTAGTTTCTCCTAAAGCACCGGAAACTCGCACCTATAATGAATTGGTACAGGCCCTAACTGATCACTACAAACCCCGAGTAGTTCTCATCTATGAACGTTTCAAATTTTATTCGAGGCATCAGACGGGAAATGAAAGCATTGCAGAGTTTGTTGCAGGAATAAAAAGCCATAGCCGTACGTGTAAATTTGGGGACAAATTAGACGAAATGCTAAGAGATAGGTTTGTAATGGGTCTCAAAGAGGAGTCTGCCCAGAGAGCCCTATTAGCCATACAGGACCTAACTTTTAGTCAGGCTGTAGAAATAGCTACGGCTAGAGAAGCAGCTGCTAAAGATATTAGAGCTTTTGGCAATCACAATAGTAAAGCCCAACACGTAAATAGCTTTAAATCTTCTAGGCCTGGCAGATCTAATGAGCCTACTAGACAGGCAAATAAAAGGTATGAGGCAAATACGACTAAGCCTACTAATTCTACTAAGCCTTCCAAGCAATGTACGGGTGTGGAAAACACCATTGGAAGAAGGACTGCCCTTTTAAAGAAGCAGTTTGCCGAAACTGTAGTAAAATAGGCCACATAGCTAAAGTGTGTTTTTCAAAGAAAACGAAGGGTGAAAATTCTAATTTTAACATTTCTAGTGTACATCCTCAAAAGGGAAATACTTCGAACATTGGAGTGGAGTACCTATTTTATGAGCAGCAAAGTGGGAATAATACAGGCCCATATATTGTAGAGGTAGGCCTAAATGGAATTGCAGTTCCTCTAGAACTAGATACAGGTGCTGCCCGAACTGTCATGTCCAAAAGTTTTTGACAAAACTTTCAAAAATACACCTAAACTATGGGGACATACAAATACCTATTTGTGGAGAAGCATCCGTCACAGTTACACTCAACCAGAAAACTTTGTCTCATCCCTTAACCCTTTTAGTGGTGGATGAGCAAGGGCCTACTCTACTAGGCCGTGATTGGATTGATGCTTTGAAAATGCTGATTGACAAAATCTTGCAAAAGGGTCAGGCAGATGTGCATACACTTTCATATCCGTCTGACATAGACTCATTGTTAAGGGAGTTTTCTTCTGTTTTTGGGCCTGAAGTAGGCAACCTAAAAGGCCATCAGGTCTGTATAGAAGTAGATCCTAATGTAACTCCGAAATTTTGTGAGGCTCGTTCAAATGCGCATGCACTGCGGGAGAAGGAAGATTTAGAAATTGACAGGCTGCTCAAAGATAAAATTATCGAACCAGTCACACACGCTAAGTGGGCTGCCCCAGTAGTTCCTGTACTAAAACCGGACAAGTCCGTGCGGTTATGTGGAGATTACTGTTTAACAGCAAATAGAGCCGTCCTTCTAGATTGCTATCCTATACCCAAGCCTATGCTAAACTAAGTTTAGATGAAAACTCTAAAGAACTAACTATTATAAATACGCACCGAGGCCTATATAAGTACAATAGGCTATGCTATGGAATAGCATCAGCTCCAGGTATTTTTCAGAGGACAATGGACCAAGTTCTAGGCCACATTCCAGGGGTACTTTGCTTTCTAGATGATGTCCTCATTTCAGGTTCGTCTAAAAAAGAACACCTAACTAGATTAACCACGGTTCTAAAAAGACTCCGGGATGCCGGACTTAAGCTAAAGAGAGAAAAGTGTTCATGGGTCACTAACGAGGTTTCATATTTAGGGTTCCGCATAGATGCCTCAGACATTCACCCAACGGTGGATAAACTAGAAGCAATAAAAATGCACCACTTCCACAAAACATCACACAGTTACAAACTTATTTAGGTCTCCTAAACTTTTATAGGAAATTTTTGCCTAATGCATCGACTTTCCTTGAATCCCTAAATAAGCTATTACGATCTGGGGAACAGTGGAGATGGGAGAAAACTCAAAAGGAAGCATTTGAGGCTTCCAAGGACGTACTACTAAAGTCTACTCTCCTAGTGCATTATGATCCTAAACTTCCTCTCGTAGTTTCAGCAGACAGCAGTTCTTATGGAATTGGGGCAGTGTTATCTCACCACATTGATGGTGTAGATAGGCCTCTCTGTTTTGTTTCTAGAACACTAACTGAGACTGAAAGACGATAGGCACAAGTGGAACGTGAAGCATTAGCCTTAGTATTTGCAGTAAAAAAATTTCATTTCTAGCTATGGGGTCATGAATTTAAACTAATTACTGACCATAAGCCTCTTTTAGGTTTATTTTCACCTAATAAAAATATTCCAGTTATGGCCTCAGGTAGGATTCAACGATGGGCACTGATTCTACAAGCCTATAAATTTGACTTAGTACATCGGTCAGGTAAACTTCTAGGTACGGCTGATGCGCTAAGTAGGTTGCCCTTAGAAAATCCAAATGATTGTGTACCTATACCTACAGAATGGGTTCACTTGGTGGAGTTTTTGGAATCCACTCCAGTATCTACGGTACAAATAGAGCAGTGGACAAAATCAGACCCTATTCTGTCTAGGGTCATCCATTTCTGCTCAGTTGGTTGGCCTACTAAGGTTGAGAGTGAATTACAGCCTTTTTATCAACGTCAGTCTGGCCTCTCGATTCAAAATGGCTGTCTCTTATGGGGCCACAGAGTGATATTCCAAATGAAGGCAGGTCGAATTTAGTGAAGGAACTTCACGCTGAACACATGGCAACAAAAATGAAAAGCTGGCGAGAGCTTATTTCTGGTGGCCTGGTTTAGATGGAGAACTCGAATCATTGGTTCGTTCCTGTCAAAGCTGCCTAGAGAACAGAGATCTCCCAAGGAAAAGTCCACTTCATCCTTGGGAATGACATACTATACCGTGGCATAGGATCCATGTTGACTATGCAGGTCCTATAAATAATAATTATTTCGTAGTCATTGTGGACGCCTACTCTAAGTGGGTGGAAATTTTTCCAACCACTTCCACGACTTCGGGTGTTACTATTCGCTTACTCCGTTCGATTTTCGCTCGATGGGGTTTACCCGTAGTCCTGGTTTCCGACAACGGTACTTGTTTTACCAGTGAGGAATTTCATTCTTTTGTCCACCTAAATGGCATTAGACACGTCCGGTCTAGTGTTTTCCACCCGTCTACTAACGGTCTCGCGGAAAACATGGTCCGTACTTTCAAGTCGGCCTTGCGTCATTCTCGTGGGGAGGAAATGCAAGTGGTGTTGGATAAATTTTTGTTTAAATATCGAATAACACCTCACACCACGACGGGGGTGTCTCCCTCTAAACTTATGATTGGTCGGGGAATTCGTTGTTTTCGATTTGTTACGTCCAAACGAAACGTTACAACAACGAGTTTTACGCCATCAGGAAAAACAGAAGTTGTATCACGACACTAAAAGAGGGAGAGTTATAGAAGCGCAACCTAATGATCCAGTTATGATTCGCAACTATGGGGCTGGACCAAAATGGGTTCCTGCAACTGTGCAGGAGAGAACGGGCCCTGTTTCCTTCAAGTGCCAACTAGAAGATGGTCGTTCTATTAAACGCCATCAGGACCAGATATGGGAACGTGAATTGCAGAAGGACCAGAGTCTTCCGGAAGAGAGAACTGATCCTCCGGAAAATGGTTCAACTCGCCCCTATACAGGTTGCACCTAATCCTACTACATCAACCCCGCTCCGCAGGTCGTCTAGGGTCCCTCATCCCCCTGACAGACTAAACTTGTAGGGGAGGAGTGAGGTGACGTGTGTGTGTATATATATGTATATAGTCTAAAAGTCACTAAGGGGAAATATCACTAAAGCTAAGCTGAATGGCAACAGCAAGGCATAAACAACGAAACGCGGCTGTTCGTATTGTTTTGTGCTAGCCTAGAGATGTTTTTTCCTATCTGACCTAATCGTTGGTGCTGAGTGTAATAGGTGGTTCTAAGGTGACAAATGGGTAGGAAGTTGTCCGTACTTAAGTATAGTTAGGGGTAATGTCTATAGCTTCTAAATTGGTAATGTAAGAGAGAGTTAGGTAGGCTGTTTGTGGGACACAGGAATCTAATGGTAGGCTCCCAAAGGAATATCTAATTCAACGCACCGGTAAGTGCTTTTGATTGTTTGCTAGAACCTAAGTAACCTAACTGGGGTGTCTACCCAACGCTATCACAGTACGGTACCAACGAGGTTAGGATAGGTTAGTCTATGTTAGTCTTTGTCTTCTAACCATTTTTTTACTGAATTTATAACTGACCCCAATATTCCATGAGCTTTAAATATATATATATATATATATATATATATATATACACAGGGTGTCCCATAAGTCCGGCATCATAGGAAAAATAATAAAAAAGGCAAAACAAAAGCTTTTATTTACAGAACGTGCTCAATATGTCCACCATTGTTTTCAATACACAAATTCGGACGTGATACCCAGTCAGCAAGCACACGGTGAATGATGTCAGGAGTAATGGTGTTACATCCCCCAATAATGCGCTGCCGCAAATGTTCAACACTCCTAATTTTCTCTGCGTATGCCAGCGCTTTCAAGTGGCCCCAGAGATAAAAATCGTGGCGTGAGATCCGGGCTTCTAGCTGGCCATTCCACAGCCCCTCGACGTCCTATCCAATGACCAGGGAATTGTTGGTACAGGTATTCCCTTACTTGGGTGCTGTAATGTGCAGGAGCGCCGTCTTGCTGGAACCATGTTTGGAAATTTCCTTCTTCGTTCAAGACACTGGGAAATGCTTCTTCCTTGAGCATACGCAGGTAGGTGCCTCCAGTGACATGTTCATTGAAAAAGAGGGGGCCTATGATGCGATCCTTCCAAATGCCACACCATAACATCACCCGAGATGCACCTTGTTCCTTTGAAGAGGTATACCAGTGAGGGTTGTTTTGAGACCAATAGCGCGTGTTCTGTCGATTTACCTCACCAATTCCATAAAAAACAGCCTCGTCACTGAACAGAATGGTGGACGGGAAATTGGCATCCCGAGCATATTGTGCCGTAGCCCATTCACAAAATTCCATCCGCCGGTCGGGATCATCTTCGCTTAATTTCTGTAGGATCTGAAGTTTATATGGATGCCATTGTGAGCCTGAAGAATGCGATGGATGCTACTTTTCGACACTCCTGTTCTCGGCGGACAATCGCCGAAGAGACTTATTGGGATTTCTGTTAAAATGAGCCAGGATAGCAGTCGCTGTATCATCGTCAGTGGACCTCCTTGAAGGTCCACTGCGTGGTTTATCTTCTATGGATCCTGTTTCCTTAAACTTTGCAACAAGTCTGCTAACATAACTCTGTGTTATTGGCTCGCGGTCTGGATGCAGTCTGTTAAATTCAGCAGCGGCCTCTCTTTGACTCCGATTTCCTATGAGTAGAATTATCTGGATTCGTTCTTCCTTGCTCACAGACATTATGGCCTGTAGAAAGAGAAAAATATGAATTATGGTTTGTAGAAGTAGAAAAATATGAATTTCTCCTATGATGCGGAACTTATGGGACACCCTGTATATATATATAATGTCTCCTATGTGGAACCTTATCTATCTAATCAGTTACAAACTCCAAAAAGCCAGAGAGATTAGCCCAGGGGTCACCAACCTGGACGGTAGCGCCCGCTAGTGGGCTCACATTAAAGGTAATTAAACATTTATTTCATTATTTATTTTATCGATTATGTTGATTTATTCTTTTTGATCTAAGGTGGGCGATAAGCTTTTTTTAATTTTCAAAAAATCGTAAAAGTGGGCGGGGAACAAAAAAAAGGTTGGTGACCCCTGAATTAGACAAACAAGACCTTCCTGATCTAAATCCATGTTGTGAACTTGAAATAAGATTAAAAATTTTCAAATGATCTTGACTATTATTCTTTATAATTCTTTCTAGTATCTTTCCTACCAATGATGTTAAACTAACAAGACTATAATTCCCTACCTCCTCCTTACTACCCTTTTTGTAAATGGATACTACATTTGCTTTTTTCCATTCATCTGGTACCTCTGCATAATTAGTAGACCTAGTAAACAAAATAAATAGTGCCTCAAATAAGCTTTCCTCCCCTTCTTTGAGAATCCTAGCATATATATTATCAGGTGTAGCAGCTTTATTTGACTTCAATGTGTGAATCATTTGCCCATCATCATCGTTCCTTATATGAATATGATCAAGAATGCCTGAATTTTTGAAATCTAAAGAATTAAAATTAAAGTTATTTAAGTTTTCAGTAAAAACAGTTAAAATAAATAATCATTAAAAATACCAACAATATCCTGATCTTTTTCAAACATCCTATCATGATGTTCTATTGAGCATTTCCCTTTTTCACCATGAAGGTTTCCTAATAGTTCTGAAAGGAATACAACTACATTGTACAATGTACATCTAAAATTTCTTTGAATCTAGACCACACCTCAATAGCATTTTCACTGGCAAATTTATTATCTCACTTTACTGAGCCTAACAACTCCCTAAATTTACTGTAGTCACCCTTTGAGAAGAAAGGCACTAGATGGTCATTGTTGACTAGCAGACCCATAACTAGCTAATTTTGCGCCCGAGGCAAGATCATAAAATTGCGCCCCCTTATTCCTACAACACTACACAATCCTCTAAGTGGTAAATTGTTTTCGGCACAAAACATCACAGTATCAAGAACTATTTTCTGAATATGTTTCCATTTTTGTTTATCAGTTTCAATAGCTTTCTGTAGTGCATCATCGATACATTGTTCGCACAATAGTCTTTTTTGTACGAATTTTCAGGATAAGTTGAATTTTCATGTTCTACAATACGGTTTAAATTTTTCCAGTCATTAAATCCTGTTTTCTGATTTGCAATATTCGGTTTGGAAAAGCGCTGATCGAATAATATGCATGGAAAACAGAAAATAAACTACTGAAAAGTACTGAAAATTTATAGAAATGCGCCCTTTCCCTCATGGCATGACGTGCTTGGCATAGTAAATACATATTTTATATAGTTTTTCTGCGCCCCTCAGCTTTGCGCACCCGAGGCAAGTGCCTCACTCGCCTCGCCCTTGTCACGGCATTGTTGACTAGATCCCTATTTAATTCCATCTTAAAACATATGATCAAATGGTCACTATTCCCTCATGACTCTCCAAATACAAGTTCCCTAATGAGTTCATGATCATTGGAAAGAACCAGAAGTTACCTTCCCTATTATTTCCCTCTGAAAGGCTCCAGTCTATATGAGGCAGGTTGAAATCTCCCATATTTAATGTCCTAGCACTACAACCTTTATTTATTTCTTGAACCATACTGTCATCAACTTCCTGTGTTTGATAATAAAAACCCACTCTAAGAGACAGTTTATTTCCACAACAGTTTCGATGCCCACTGGCATCCTCTTCGGGTGGATACAGAAAAACGAATGAACCAAAAACAAGAGGGAAACAGTAGAGAGACCATTGAGAAATTCACACACAGGATAAAACTCGTTCTCCCGACACCGGAAGGTCATTTTATTAAAGGGTCCCGCTTATAAGCACCTTCGCACAAATTAAAATTATCTTCTTGTTCTATACATACAGATTCTATTATTTTTTACATAATTATTACATTATTATTTATTACAGAAATTATAAACCGAAAAACAAATGAAAAAAGGCGAGGAGGAAACAATCCAGAGACCTTTAAGAAATTCGCACCTAGGTTAGATCCTGTTCTCCCGACACCAGAAGGGTATTTTAGTACTACATTATTATTTATTATTACCGAAATTACAAACCGAAAACGAAGGAACAAAAGTGAGAAGGGAACAATCCAGGGACCATTAAGGAATTCGCACATAGGTTAGATCCCATTCTCCCGACACCGGAAGGGTATTTTATTAAAGGGTCCCGCTTATAAGTACCTTCGCACAAATTAAAACTATCTTCTTGTTCTATACATGCAGATTCTATTATTTTGACATAATTACTACATTTATTATTACATTTACGTTTATAACATTTATTATTACATTTACCTTTATAACATTTATTTTACCTTTATTATTATTGCATTTACATTTATTTCCACATTTATTACATTACTTTTATTATTAAATTTACATTTTTACTATCACGTTTATTATTCCATTTACATTTTACCGAAAAAACGAATGAACCAAAAGCGAGTAAGGAAACAATCCAGAGACCTTTAAGAAATTCACACTTAGGTTAGATCCCGTTCACCCTACGCCGTAACGGATTTTTTGACCAAGAATCTCATTAGAGGGTCCAGCTTATAAGTACCTTCACCAGGGCTGGCCCTAGCTTCTGAGGGGCCCCACATATGTTTCTGATTTTCTATGAGGACCATCTTCATAAAAGCAAACACCCATTATATATATATATATATATATATATATATATATATATATATATAAAGAACGACGCTTGTGTAGAAGAACGTTCCGCACAAGATGAGGAGGGAGAACGAACAAATGAGGTTCCTCATCTTGTGCGGAACGTTCTTCTACACAAGCGTCGTTCTTTACATTAATTATACTGTGTTGTTTGCAGTTAAAATGTATATATATGTACGGCATGCGAAGGTGCCCCCTCAGGGCATTGGTTTCTGCTCGTATGTAGGAGAATTACGACTTCTGATTAATCGAGGCCCATGGTGTAGTGGATAGCATATCTGACCGGCAATCGGAAGACCCCGGGTTCGATTCCCGGGTGGTTACCTCATTTTTCATTTGTTCGTTCTCCCTCCTCATCTTGTGTGGAACGTTCTTCTACACAAGCGTCGTGCTTTACATTAATTATACTTTGTTGTTTGCAGTTAAAATAAATATATATATATATTGTGTGTGTTATACGCGGGACAAGTCTCTGGCCATAAGTTGGTCATTGTACACGAGCACGCCCACCTTCACGACAAGAGCAGACGTTTGTTTTATCTCCAGACTGTCGCTCAAATCTCTCCTAAGCCCTCAAACTAGCGCCCGTAAAATTAAAATTCAATATTCCTCCTAAGAAAGAACGCTCTGATGCACTCTTGTGACATCTTTCGCTGGCTGTTGGCCCATGTATTTTCCCAGCTAACAACTCACATCCGGCCAGAGCTCCGATATCGAAACCCCGACTCATGGGGATTACCAAAGCCTTGTGGTCTCATGGTGACGTACACCTCTGACGTATGAGAAATGTGGATTGCTTCGTATAAAAGAAGGGGTCCGGCCATCGAACGGGGAGATTGTATATTCTAACTTCGAGAGAGGAGGTTCAGGTCTCGGTCCCCGCGAGTAACGAGGCGCGAGTTGCTCCGTATGATTAGCTACGCTTTGTGACTACGGATTAGTCCTTGCTTTGACGGAACCTAGAAAGGACACGAGGGTAGTGCTTCGAGAACAGGGCCGTCGGGTTTTTTGGTTAAAGGAACGGAAAGGGATACCTAGGGTGAAGGGTAAATTTCACATCATTTAGAAATTAAGGCTTAAATGGGAATATAGGACTTGAAGGATCTGACTGGAGGAAGCGCCAGTATTCTTAAATTCATTTATTTCTTGGTGACCTTAACTGTCACCCTTAGACTAAGAATAACTCCAATTTAACCCGGTGAACTTAAATGACCTCGTGAAGTAAAGACTTAAACAAAGCATTGTAAACTATCGCTGTAATCCGCTTACCTAAATTTAATTAAAGTGCCTGAAAATAAAGTAGACTAATTCAATCCCATCATAATAAACGTAACTCTGACGAGTGTGAAAGTGGGCTAAGAAAGCTCCGGACTCCGAAAGTGACCAATTGGTCAGCGCGCTCTGTAGGTCCAATCCGGACCGTACGCAGAGTAGTTCTATTATATTTGGAGGTTAAAACTCACCGGGAAATCCCCCAGGTATAATAATATATATATATATATATACAGGGTGAGTCAAAAGTAGCGCCCGATTTCTGTTTTTTCGGCTGTCAGATTCTTTCTGGGAAGTCATGTTGTTAATAATTGTCTTGCAGATACAGTTCCGGTACAGTTCCGTAATAATTTTCCCCCGAATAAATGGTCAGATAAACATGTCATTCATTTATTTCTACCTTCTTGTACACTGTAATACAAATGACAAACAAACAATCAACTGACAGAAATCGGGCGCTACTTTTGACTCACCCTGTGTATATATATATATATATATATATATATATATATATATGAATAAAACCACGAAGGAAAAAAAACACAAATGGGTGCTCAAGCGCTTTCGTCTAATGACATCCTCAGGAACACTGAGGAACACTCCTCAGGAACACTCAGTGTTCCTGAGGATGTCATTAGACGAAAGCGCTTGAGCACCCATTTGTGTTTCTTTTTTCCTTCGTGGTTTTATTCATCATAAATACTTTTCACGTGTCACTTTCGTGAAATAATTTTTCATATATATATATATATTATATATATATATAATTTTTTTTTTTTTTTTTTTTCCACAAATATATAACAGGAAGGTAACTCAGTATCAGTGTTCCTTCTTTATTATTTAAAAAATTACAAATATTCAAAATTACATAGTACAGTATAAATTTGAAATGATTTTAATGTGGAGAAAATAATAAGCAATGGCGGAAAATAAAATTGACAATTGTAAATACTGTATAGTTTGATAAAATGATAAATATAAGAAGAAATAAAGGAAAATTGTTGAAGCCAACTGCAACCATGATTAGAAAAATTAACAAAAAACATCAATGTTTGTCAAACCATAAATACCAGTACTTTGAAGTGCTTATAATCTGTACCTCCTTGATTTTCTCGAGGCAAAATCTTCAATAACACTATCATAAGACAGCTGCCTGCTAATCTCTTGATTAATACTGATGATAGCGAGTCCACTGAGGCGATCTTGTGCCATTGTGGATCTGAGATAGGTCTTCATGAGCTTTAGTTTTGAAAAGCTTCTTTCTGCTGATGCCACTGTCACTGGAAGAGTGCAAGCAATCCGAAGTGCTATCCAAAGATTGGGATAGATCTCTCTCAACTGCTTTTGATGAAGGTAACTTAGGAGTCCAAGTGCTGTCATGTTATCTTTCAACTCTTTCGGCAAATTTGGAAGGTTCCCAATTTCAGTGGCCAGATCTCTCCCATCAATATCAGCTTCCTCTCCACAACTTAATGTTTTCCCAAGTTCTTCACACTCCTCTGTCACTGCCTCATTGATCATATTTGGAAAGTTAAGCAACACTCCAAACTTACTTCTCACTTCCCCTAGTGTTTTGAATCTGTCATCTAAAGATCCAATGGTTGAGTCGACCACCACATTGAAAAACGTGACTTTCATCCTCTCCATTGCATCGTTTATGGGTTCATCTGGAGATTCATAAGCAAAGTGTGTCTTTGTGCTTCTTATCCTCTTCTCTTTGAGGACAGCCTCCACATGCATATCTTCGCATATCTCTTTTGCAGTGGCTTGTGCTCCAGCAAAACCATTATCTCTGTATGTTATGAAAAATGCTTTAGTCTTTTCTAGGAGGTTGACTGCCACGTCCAGTTGTATCTCGGCAGATTGTAGGAGTTTGCTGACACTGTTGATTTTGGAGAGGATATCATACCACACTACAATGCAAATCTGAAATCTAAATGACCCCACCTCCTCTGCCAAAGATTGCGAATCAATTTTTGTTGTAGCATCTGTTGTCTTTTCCCTGACCTCCAACAATGCCTCTCTTATCATAGAGGCCTGATAACGCAAAGGCTCGATACTTTTAAGTCGGCTTTCCCACCTTGTTTCACTCCAGGACTTTAGAGTGATACTGACAAACTGTTTCAAAATAGTCCATCGTTGAGGTGCTGCTGAGAACAAATTGTATACTTTTTGTACATATCCAAAGAAGCTTGTGGCATCTGTGGAGCTTTTGGCTGCATCAGCCACTGCAAGGTTCAAGGTATGTGCCCCACAAGGTACATAAAGTGCACGAGGGTTTTCTTCTAGGAGCCTTGCTTGAACACCCTTATTCTTTTCCTTCATATTGGCTCCATCGTTGTAAGACTGCCCTCTGCAGTCACTGAAGGGTAAGTTTAGCTCCTCAAGCCTTTTGAAAATGAGAGAGGACAAACCGAGACCTGTTGTTTCTGATACCACAAGGAATCCCAGAAAGTATTCTTTGATTTCTGGTGTTTCTTCTAGTTTGACAGTTCTGATGATAACTGACATTTGTTCTTGGTGGCTTAGGTCAGGAGTACAATCCAAAATAATGGCATAGTATTTGAACTGCTTAATTTCTGTCACCATCTTCTCAACTATTTTGTCACTCATGGAGGTAATCAGCTCATTTTGAATAGTTTTGCCTAAATAGGTAGCATGAGTACTTACTCCACTTTCCACCCGGTTGATATGCTGTTTCATTACCGGATCAAAATCGGCAAGAAGTTCTACCTCTTTTAGGAAGTTGCCATTGCTTTGATGGTGCAATTTGTCAACAGAACCCCTAAACCCTAGGTTTCTCTCTGCTAATGACTTGATGATGCAAACTAAACGAGTGAGTACTTCCCTCCAATGCTTCCTCTCGGCTTCTGCAAGAAACACTTCTACCTGGTCAATGGTCTTCCCCTTCTTAAGACGCAGGTTAAGCTCCTTCCATATTACCATGTTCTTAGTGTGTTCTGGGTTATTTTCATGGCTTTTCATTAATGTACCTAAATGGATCCAGTCTGACAGTCCTTCTGTGATCAACTTGTAGGTCTTTTTTGAGAACAATTTACAACAGAAGCAATAGACTGCATTGTTTTTTCTTGAATAGAGAAGCCAACTCCGCTTAATTTTCTCCCCATTGATTAATGTCCTATAACTGTGGTGAATGTCAAAACTTCTACCATTTTCTGTTTTAGGAAATGTGAACTCAGGACCAACCAAAAATGGCCCTCTGCTGACCAAATCTGTCCTGATTTCATCTGACAAAACAGATGGCCAGTCAGCTGGATCAAGTGGTTGAGCTAAATTAGAGTACTGAGATGAGAAAGGTGGAAGATCAGTGGAGGGTGAAGATGGCTCTGGTACCTGTGCTGATGCTCCCTCAGCAGCAGTGATATCAGTGGAGGAAGAAGACAGCCCTGGTACCTGTTCTGATGCTCCATCAGCAGCAGTGACATCAGTGGAGGAAGAAGACAGCCCTGGTACCTGTGCTGATGCTCCCTCAGCAGCAGTGACATCAGTGGAGGAAGAAGACGGCCCTGGTACCTGTGCTGATGCTCCCTCAGCAGCAGTGACATCAGTGGAGGAAGAAGACGGCTGTGGTTCACCTGAAGTCATTCCAAAATACTTGAGTAATGCCCCTGAAAGATATAACATGGATTCATATAAATTCAATCTATCACTGAATACATTTAATAATAAATAATAATAATAATAATAATAATAATAATAACCACACATCTTTTTCCTTTGCTATTTTTTCATCCTCACTTTTTCTTTTTTCTTTCTTTTCTCTGCACCTGATGGATAAGACCGTTTCATTTGCTCTGCCCCCACAGTTAGCTAGACTGGTTGGTATTGGGACCACAACAGCAATATCTGAAAAAAAAAAAATAAAACTGCGTGATTATAGCCTACCACTCTTTATTATGAACAGTCTCGATCAGTTATATGTATTATGTATATGAATTATTATCAATAAATATTCCAAGGAGATTATAGATAAAACATTATGCTACTTGAGTAATTTCAAAAGAAAGTCTGTATACAAAGGCAACAAAGCACTTGCTGTTCCATTCTATGTTCTTATTCTAATAATTAAAAATAACACAACAATTTCATTTGTTATAAACGAGCAACTTCTATTACACCGTTCTTGAAATAATTACATCCAAAAATATGAAAGCATCTCCGACACAAAGTACTTTCTACTTTGACCTGTAGAGATTTATACAATTATAGCATTTGATTAATAAAGCTACTTAGGAAAATAAATCAAAACTAAAGCACTATGCTCAAACCTGAGAGAGAAACATACCTTTTCATAAAACAGTTGCTTGCCAACTGGCTGGTGGCTACAGATCAGTTTTAAATTTTCGGATGACGTCTCTATGGCAATACTACATGAGGCGCCGCTGAGGTAACGGATGGTCAGATTTATTTGTTATATGTCCCGATATTATGATCAATAAACTGATGATGTAACAGAGAGTTGATATATTAGATATAATTGATATATGTTGTATAATAACCAAAAAAATATACTATCACAAAAAATAGATTGATACCCAAACAGAAACACTGATAATAATATCGTATATGCCACGCACACGCCACATTACGTACATAAAGAGACGGAAAAAATTAAACAAAAAGAATTTTAACAGTGACAGTTCTTAACACTAACAAAAAGTAGCCTACAAATGTAAATATAATAATACACGCTTATTTATGCTGCTTATTTTACATTCTTTTATGTGGTTTTGTGTCATTTTTATAAGTTTGGTGATGCCAGGGCTGTTTCTAGCCACTAGGGGGCCGTAAGCAGTATACCCATTTGAGGCCCCACCCCTCCATCCACCAACTCACGCCTTACTACATCACCTCAGCACACACATACAAAAAATGGCTATGTTAATAAAAAACAATTATGAAACAATTTTAATGAAACATTTATGTCCAAAACAACAAATATGTACTTTCAGAAGACAAACAGAAAAAATACTCTTCATGAAATTCCTGAAAATTAGCTTATACATTATTTAGAATAAATGACAGAACTATGTATAAAAAAATAATGCAATTATCAACTACCAAACAATCATGTAATAGCTAACAGTTATACAGAAGAGTTTGTATCTTCAAAATTTTTGCCTCCTAGATTTTTTCTGGGTGAAATCATCAATAACATCATATAAAATCTCCCTACCAATGTCCTGGTTGATGCTTATGATGCCAAGGCCACTGAGGCGATCCTGCCCCATTGATGATCTGAGGTAGTTCTTGATTAGCTTCATCTTAGAGAAGCTCCTCTCGGCTGATGCTACTGTCACAGGTAGAGTGCAGGCAATTCTTAGTGCAACCCAGAGATTGGAGTATAGTTCCTCCAGTTGCTTCTGATGAATGAAGGAGAGAAGCTCCAATGCAGTCATGTTGTGTGAAGGTAAAATCGGCAAGTTCTTAATTTCGAGGGCCAGTTCTCTTCCATCAATGTCAGAGTCAGCTCCAGAGCTCAGTATCTTAGAGAGCTTTTCACACTTGCAGGATAAGTCTTCCTTGTTCATTGTGGTGAAGTTTAGGAGAACCCCAAATATGTCCCTCACATCATCTAATGTTTTGAATCTCTCATTTATTGACCTGATGGCACAATCCACCACCACATTGAAAAATTTGACTTCCAGCCTCTAAGGCTTCTGTAAATGGTTCATCAGGAGCTTCGTAAGCAAAGTGCTTTTTTGTGGATCTGAGCCTCTTCTCCTTCAGCACAGCCTCCACATTCATTTCCTCACATATGTCCCTAGCTATGGCTTGTGCTGCAACAAAACCTGTTTCTGTAGCTGGTGAGTAAGTCTTTTGTTTTTGTGAGGAGGTTGACTGCCACATCAAACTGCATTGTAGGAGATGCAGAAGTTTGCTCACATGGTTAACTGCATGAAAAATGTCATACCATACTACTGTGCAAATCTGAAAGCGATAAGACCCTACCTCCTCTGCAAGTGCTTGTGCTTCAGTCCTGGCTATGGCATCTGTGGCATTGTTTCTGACTTCCAACAGGGCCTCTCTGATGTTGTGGCTCTGGTATCGCACAGCCTCAATGCTCTTAAGCCGGCTCTCCCACCTGGTTTCACTCCAAGACTTGAGTGTTATGTTCATGTGCTTCTTTAGGATTGTCCATCTCTGTGTAGCTGCTACAAAAAGGTTGTACAATTTTTGTACATTGCCAAAGAAGCTGATGGCATCTGTAGAAGCTTTAGCTGCATCAGCCACTACAAGATTCAGAGTGTGAGCCCTACATGGAACATAGAATGCATGACAGTTCTTCTCTAATAACCTTGCCTGAACACCTTTGTTCTTGCCCTTCATGTTTGCTCCATTGTTATAAGACTGTCCTCTGCAGTCATCAAAGTGAATATTCAGTTCATCTAGTCTCTTCAGAATCAGAACTGATAAACCCAGGCATGTACTTTCTGAAGCCTCAAGAAAGCCCATGAAGTATTCTCTTATTTCTGGTACTTCACCCATTTTAACAGTTCTGATAACACTGGCCAACAAAATGAAACTTTTTTTCTCATCACAAACATGATCACAGTTTTCTTAATGCATTTTTGCCGCTGATTCTGAATCTGGTTTTATTTTTTTCTAGCACGTATAGTTATATAGATACACTGGTTTTGATATTTTTAAGTTTTTGATATTGTATAAGAAAATTTATGGATGTATAGATCACACTTAGGAATGCTAAACAACAAATACATCATATACCTTATTCAATGTACTTATAAATAAAGAATATATACACATTATTTTATTAAAAGCGCTGTGAGTGTGATTTCCTTTTGTAAATTTGGCCTGGATTGTCACGATACAGCATCCAACAATGGTCCGCCATCATGCTTTCATTCCAATATCCTTGCTCGTCACTCACTGGGTCATTCTCTGTTAGATCAACCAAAAAAAAATGAAATTAACACCCTCATCTCTCATATTTTGCTGAAATTTGGTTTATAGGGAGTTTGTGAGCCCTGAATCCATTTCTGAAATTATAAGGTCAATCCGACCAACGGTTCAAGAGATATGACCTCGGGCAATTTGATGTCACTCGCGAGGTTACTAACATTTGGCGAGCCATAACTTGGGTAATAATTGTCATAATTATATAAAAGTATATATATTTAGAATCAGAAAACGACAAGGAATCCAAATATGCAAGTTTTAGAACTCTAGGTTGAAAAATAAAAAAGTTACACTGTAACCAAAATTTGAGGTCACGATTTGACCTCTGGGGTATCAAATGAGAATTTTTTTTTTAAATGTAAAAAATGAAGGCATAGGCATTGGCTATTAGAATCAGCAAAAAAAATTTGTTTATGTTAGTATTTTTCATGTAACTAACATATAAGTGAACACCATATTCATAAGTTGTGCGTCAATTCTACCTATTTTTTCACACTTAAGCTCATAATTTGACCTATAGAAATTAAAATTACATTTTTTATAGATATAAAAAACAAAGTCAGAGTTCTTGACTAATAGAAACAATCATAAAAAGTTTGTTTATGTTGGTACTTTTCATGTAACTAACTTATAAGTGAACACCATATTTATAAATTGCTTGTCATTTCAAGGAATTTTTATATCTTAGCTATCAATTTGACCTCAAGCTCCAAGAATTTAATAAAAATTGTATTTCACTGCTAATCTACACTGGCAATAATAGTTATAATAGTGAAAGGGGAAGACTAAGCTCACATGTAGCCTAAACAAACCTGTTGAAACATGTTGCTACTTGTCTAAGTGCAGAATCAACACAGATAGTTGCAAAATTCCTTGTCTACAGGTTAGTACAGTTCCAGCCAGCACTGTGGGTGGCTGGTGGGTATGGTGTTTTAATGAGCCTCAGAGACTATCAAGGCCTAAAATATTAAGTGTGTATAGCTATATATTTTCTAAAAAATATATATTACCTAATTGTAAATCCTATATCTTTACAGATCAAAATACAATGGTTCGGCACTTGAAATACTGCCAGGACCCTATTCAAAAACACAAGAAACGCATAACAATCAATCTTAGAAAAGTGACTGATGTACTTGTTGAAAAATGTGCTGGAAGAGTGAAAAAAGACTCATTGTTGTGTGTGAACTGCTGGACACTGATAATGAAAAACCCCACTATACTTAGTACCACTGAAAACAACGAGTCTGAGCAGGATTCAAATGAATCATCTACTATCAGTGGCTTGAGTAACATCTCTTCAATTCAAGATCTGGACAATGACAGTGATTGCTTGATAAAGGAAAATCCTTCAACTTCAGTTGAACCAGTTCTAGCATTTCTGGACCAAACACCAGTTAAAAAAAGTAAGTAATAAATTAATATAATAACTTATACTTTACTACAAGGTCTGTTTGATCTACTATATAGCCAATTATATAGCATTTAAGGTACTATAATTAATATTTAATTACTAATATTCAGGTGTGTGAAACCTTTTTTTCTGTTCTTTTCAGAAGGGCTGTCATTAAGCCAGAAAAAGCGCAAGGCTCGTGGTAAGCTATCATCTGCTCAGAAACACCTGAAGGAGAGGCTAGAACTCAGTTATGGTGTTCAAATTACCAGGAGGTAAGTGATACTTCAAAACCTGAAACTAAATCTGAAAAACATCTAGACAAATTAATGAATGAATTGAAACAGTCATTCCTGGAGAGCAAATGTCACCATCACAAACTACAAATATTGACACTCTCACCATACACAATTGAAAAAACAGCTAGTTTCTTTCAAACTACAACATACATGGTGAAAAGAAGCCGTTCACTTAAATCAGAACATGGAATCCTTCCGAAGATTCCACTAATGAGCAAAGGAAAAGTGATATCTGAAGAACACAAAGATATAGTTAGAAGATTCTATGAGTCAGAAGAGGTTAGTCGTATGTGTCCTGGCCAAAAGGATTGCGTGAAAGTTATCAGTGCTGAAGGTGCAATGAAGTGCATGAAGGTGCAATGAAGGTGCAAAAACGATTGGTCCTCGGGAATTTAAGAGAGATGTTTGAACTATATAAAAATGATGAAAAGAATCCCAAAATAGGATTTTCCACATTTGCAAAATTACGGCCATCATATTGTGTGCTTGCCGGTAGTGGTGGGACTCATTCTGTCTGTGTCTGCACATACCATCAAAATCCAAAATTGCAGCTGGCTGCATTGGGAGAAAGAGGTCTTTCATACAAGGATCTTATGGATTACAGTGTCTGCAGTACAGAAAGAGAGACTTGCATGATGCAACTTTGCAATGATTGCCCAAGAGAAGAGGGTGTCCTGGATTTTCTTGAGTTACTTGACAGTGTGAAATCAGCTCCAAATGAAATATCTTACAAGCAATGGGTGACTGTTGACCGTTGTACAATGGTTGATAAGGTGGAGCCACTTCATGAATACTTATCATCCCTAAGCATGAAAATATCCCGCATGGTTCGTCATCACTTTGTTGCTCAGCAACAATCACAGTACTTCAAGCAGTTGAAAGAAACACTACCACCTCAGAGCGAGGTAGTTATAGTAGGTGATTTCTCTGAGAATTATTCTTTCATTGTCCAGGATGCTGCCCAAGGGTTTCACTGGGACAATTCACAGTGTACAGTTCACCCTTTTGTCATCTATTATAGATCATCTGCAGACCAGGAACTTAGCCATTTTAGTGTCTGTTTCTTATCTGCATCACTAAAACACAACACTATAATGGTTTACTCATTCATATTGAAGCTTATGACATATGTTAAATTCAGATGCCCACAATTGAAGAAGGTGCACTATTTCTCAGATGGATGTGCTGGCCAATATAAGAACAGATACAACTTCACAAATCTCTGTTACCATGAAGAGGATTTTGGTCTGTCTTGTGAATGGCACTTCTTTGCTACATCCCATGGCAAAAATGCATGTGATGGGATTGGAGGAACAGTGAAAAGAGCTACTGCTCGTGCCAGTTTGCAGAGAACTACAGAGGCAAATTCTTACACCAGAACACATGTTTCAGTTTTGTGAAGAAAACTTGAGCAAGAAGATAAATTTTTTCTTTGTAACTACTCAGAAATATCATAGATTTGTTCCCCTAAACAAGGAAGAACTGATGGTGTATCCCATTTCAAGTGGCATTGGAGAAAAGAAAAGAATAAGGAAAAGTCATTTTACTAATGAACCTGCAATGCTTGGTAACCTAAAATGTGTCAAACCAGGAGAGTATGTTGGCTGCATTTATGACATGCAAGTTTGGTATGGAATTGTGGAGGAATATTGTGAAGAGTTTGATGATTTCACTGTGAACTTTCTACATCCCTCTGGGTCATCAGGATCAAGTGCATATTATTATCCATCAAACAAGGATTCATGTGCAGTGCCAGGACATCATATATTAACTGTAATGAGTTGTCCTACCCTAAGAGGAGGCAGCAGAATTCAATACATTTTTCCACAAAAAGAAATTGATGAGAGCATCGAGCATGCAAAAATTGTATTAGGCTAGCACATGAATCCTCTAAGTAGGTCTTCCCCTTTCACTATTATAACTATTATTGCCAGTGTAGATTAGCAGTGAAATACAATTTTACATTTTTTGCCTTTGTTTTTATATCTATAAAAAAATGTAATTTTAATTTCTATAGGTCAAATTATGAGCTTAAGTGTGAAAAAATAGGTAGAATTGACGCACAACTTATGAATATGGTGTTCACTTATATGTTAGTTACATGAAAAATACTAACATAAACTTTTTTTTGCTGATTCTAATAGCCAATGCCTATGCCTTCATTTTTTACATTTAAAAAAAAATTCTCATTTGATACCCCAGAGGTCAAATCGTGACCTCAAATTTTGGTTACAGTGTAACTTTTTTATTTTTCAACCTAGAGTTCTAAAACTTGCATATTTGGATTCCTTGTCGTTTTCTGATTCTAAATATATATACTTTTATATAATTGTGACCATTATTACCCAAGTTATGGGTCGCCAAATGTTAGTGACCTCGCAAGTGACCTCAAATTTCCCGAGGTCATATCTCTTGAACCGTTGGTCGGATTGACCTTATAATTTCAGAAATGGATTCAGGGCCCACAAACTCCCTATAAACCAAATTTCAGCAAAATCTGAGAGATGAGGGTGTTAGGCACTGGTTGATCTGACAGAGAATGACCCCACTGCACCAAGGTTTTCAGGAAAGAAATCTCTGACAGAGAATGACCCCACTGCACCAAGGTTTTCAGGAAAGAAATCTAAGTGGGAATGCAGGAAGTGAATTTTTAATGACATTCGACACTCCATTTCTTTGAAGGCATCAAGGAGGTTCTTGACTCCATCCTTATACGCAGGTGACTTGTTGCTTCCAAGAAAGTTTTCACATATCCATTTGAACCCCAACCAAGCCTTCAATTCCAGCGGACTTAGGACTTTTTCAAATTCAGTGTCATTCAAAACCTCCCTTATTTGTGGCCCAACAAAAATTCCTTCCTTCAATTTTGCTGCAGTAACCTTCGGAAATTTCCTTGAAAGGTATTGGAACCCTTCAGAATTGACTTTACCCATTGCTTTAACAAAATTCTTCATTAAACCAAGTTTAATGTGAAGAGGTGGCAGATAGATCTTTTGGGGATCCACTAAAGGGACAGACTGGACATTGCTTATCCCTGGGACATATGTATACCTAAGTGGCCAGTCACTTTTGGTGTAATGTTCTATAGTGGCACGACTGTCCCACAGGCAAAGGAAACAAAATTTTGTGAATCCTGACTGCATACCCATAACTTTTAGATCTCCACAAACATTCCATTGATGACTGTCGTATTTGATTGCCTTAAGTAGTATATCCATATTGTCATATGTCTCTTAGATGGACGGAATGGGCAATGGGGATGGATGGCATTATATTACCATTATGCAAAAGAACTGCTTTCAGGCTTCTCTGCAACAAATCAATAAAGAGGCGCCACTCAGATGCCACATACGTCTGAGATATGGCTGTAAATAGTCCATTGATGTCATGGCAATAACAGAGAGGACTGTCTACTGAAAAGAATGCTGTTAATTCAAAATTCCGCTTTCGGTAGTAACTAATACGAACATTGTTCTCCTTTAGTCTTGAGGCGAGAAGCTCTGATTTCTCTTTAGACAGCGATAAGTCTAACAAGATCATTCAACTGTCCTTGGGTTAACTTTTTAGGCTCTAAATGTCTACCTTCAAAAGTGTACTCTGGTTCTGTAGATGGTCTGGAAACGCTAGTTGCACCTTCATCACTTTCCATGTCATCTATGATAGAATCTAGCCTATCACTTGGGGGAATTGGAATGGGCAATGTTTCATCATGTTTTACTGGTCTACGTGCTGAATCCAAGTTTGGATATACAATCTGGTGTTTGTTCTTGGCAGAAAACCCCATTAAGTTCACACTACAAAAATAACAGTCTTCATGATGATCTCTCGGCTCCCTCCATATCATGGGTATGGCAAATGGCACTGAAGCTTTCTTTTTGTTAAGCCAATCATGTAATCCATTTGAACAGCCAGAACAGATTTGATGTGGCGCCCATGGTTTATCTTGGTCACCTAGATGGCAACCAAAGTATAGCTTGTATATTTTCTTAATGTCAGTTGTAATACTTCGTCGCTGTGTTTTAGTTGTCAACTGGCCGCATACGAAACAGAACTTGTCGGGGTCATTCTTACATTGTCGAGGCATGTTGACTGACCGGAGCAAACTATAAATTCAAAAAAAATGTACACCAACTTGACACAACAAGTTCTTGGACTGGACTATCTTTTGACACACCTGAAATACATAAGATGTATAATTAAGATAATTGAAATAAATAAGATGAATAAACTAAAAAAAAACAATAAAATAAACACAATCAAATGTTGAAATATTAGTATTTTGCCTATTTAAAATGGTTAAATCTGTGTAGTTATATATATGCCTTCATCTTGAAAACTATACGTGCTAGAAAAAATCTGAATGCAGTTTTGGAATCAGCGTGAAAAATGCTATCCAGCCACCACAAATTTTACTCTGATGAAAAATCTTTGTTGACCAGTGTAATAATTGACATCTGTTCTTGGTGGCTTATGTCTGGAGTGCAGTCTAAAATGAGAATAATATTTAGCTTGTTTTATTTCTACAACAACAACATCCAAGATCTTCCCACTAATGGACCCAATGAGCTCATTTTGAATGATGTTTCCTAGGTAACTTGAATGACTATATTGGCCACTTTCGACTCTGCTGATGTGTTGCTTCATCACTGGATCAAATTTGGCAAGCAGCTCAACCTCTTCCAAGAAGTTGCCATTGTCTCTATTGTACAATGTAGAGGAAGACCCAAGAAAGCAAGGCTTCTCTCTGCCAGTGATTGGATTATATTTACAAGACGTGTGAGAACATCTTGCCAGCATCTTAGCTCTACCTCCATTAATGACATTTCAGTTTGGTCAATGGTCCTCCCAGTTTTTAGCCACAGTTCCAGATCCTTCCATATTACCATGTTATCTACATGTTCTGAACTATTTTCATGGCCTTTCAGAAGCGAACCAACGTTTATCCAGTCTGAAAGTCCATCCATAATTAGTTTGTATGACTTCCTTGAAAACACCTTGCAGCAGAAGCAATAAAGAGCATCATTCCTTCTAGAGTACATCAGCCAGCTTCACTTTATTTTTTCCCTATTAATTAATGTTCTGTACATGTAATGGTGATGAAAGCTTCTACCATCCTCTCTTTTAGGGAATGTGAAATCTGGACAGTAGAAATGCCTGTGTGTGGTGTATGAAGCTGAACAGAAGATGGGCCACATGTTGGTTCATCAGGCTCTACTTCTACTGGTGTTTGAGGGTGCATAGAGGATGGTCCTGCTGTTGGCTCATAATACTCATCAGGCTTTGCTGAGGATGGCTTTTCCAAATATTTCAGTAGTGCTCCTGAGAAGAACATAACATTACATATTCTGTTAGATTTTGCTAAAATACTCTTTCTTATCTTGTTTGATAACACTAGGCAACAAAGATTTTGTTACAGAAGACCAAATAGGTGCTCCTAGCTAATTTCGGTATGCTGATTTCAAATCTATAATTAGATTTTTTCTATCACGTCTAGATTTTGTGTAAAATGCAAATCACTTTTAGTAAAATTTTCTACCACGTCCAGATTTTGGTTTTAATCGGCTTAATGCCAGTAATATGAAACTTGCTTTTCAAGGTTAAAGCAATTTTTTTTTGCCAACTATATACAAATTCAAATAATTTTGATAAATAAAATTTATCCCGAGTTGGCAACACTGAGTCAAGAGCATAGTAACAGGCAACGGCCCAACGGTCAGTCGCTACGTGACAGTCAAGCAGAACGGTTGTTGAAGCTCTCTGCTGATGAGCAAGTGACAGGTTGTGGTGACTTGTGTGTTTTTATAGCATTTGTTTTGTACTACGGTGTGTATTTCTTTTTATTTTGCACATCGTAATAATTACTTTCTACGTTTTTTCAGATATTTTATGGTAATTCAAAATGGCATCAAATAGACGTGCTTGTGTAAATCACCCAGACAACTTCTGCTTTGTCTGTGGACAATATACACCTAAGCCACAACGTAGAAACATAACAACAAAGATTAAACTTGCCTACAAGTGTTATTTTGACTGTAAGTTAGGAGACCAACAGAGGGACTGGGCACCACATATTTGCTGTGCACAGTGCAATGCAATGTTAATAGCTTGGATGAATGGTAAAAGAAAAGCTATGCCGTTCTCAGTCCCCATGGTTTGGCGTGAGCCAAAAAATCACTTCAATGATTGTTATTTTTGTTTGACAAAGATTGCTGGTTTCACAAAGAAAAACAAATCAAAGATCACGTACCCAAACTGCGAATCAGCAATGAAACCAGTACCACATGATGAAACAAATCCACCACCAGTTCCACCAGCAACGATAACAGACAGCAGTTCATCTGAAGATTCTGCTAGTGATATAGAAACAGGGAAAGATGGCATATATGTTCCAGATGCAAATATTTCCCCACATTTGTTAAGTCAAGTGGAGTTAAATGACTTAGTGCGCGATTTGGAATTACCAAAAGAAAAGGCAGAGTTGCTTGGTTCAAGACTTCAAGAATTTAATCTTCTCCAACCAAACACCAAAGTTTCCCATTTCCGCCATCGCCATTTGCAGTTTTCATCATTTTACTTACAGGAAGAAAACGTTTGTTTCTGCCACGATATCAGTGGTCTGATGCAAGGGATTGTCTGTCGCTATGATCCAAAAGAATGGAGACTGTTCATTGACTAGTAAAGCTAGCCTTAAAGCTGTATTATTGCACAATGGCAATGAAAAACCTTCAATACCTGTAGCACATGCCACTGGCCTTAATGAGACTTATGAATCGATGAAACTGCTGCTAAGACTCATCAAATATAAGGACCACACATGGAATATTTGTGGCGACCTTAAAGTTGTATCATTACTTCTTGGGTTACAGTTGGGCTACACAAAGCATATGTGCTTTTTGTGTCTATGGAACAGCAGAGATGACAAGAACCACTACAAAAAACATGATTGGCCATCTAGAACTGAACATGTTGTTGGTAAATACAATGTGAAACATCCAGCACTTATTGACCCTCAGAAAGTACATCTTCCACCACTTCACATTAAACTTGGCCTTATGAAAAATTTCGTGAAGGGTATGGATCATCAAAGTAGTGGTTTCCAATATTTAAAGGATAAATTCAAAGGAATATTGACAGATGCTAAGCTAGAAGCTGGAGTTTTCACTGGACCACAGATCCGCAGTGTCATCCACGACTCATCGTTTCCATCTAACCTAAATGAGAATGAACTAGGAGCATGGACATCTTTCGTTGAAGTTGTCAAAAATTTTCTTGGAAACCACAAAGCTGAAAACCACCGTAAACTCGTAGAAAACATGCTTAAATCTTATGAAATAATGGGATGCAGAATGTCTTTGAAAATTCATTTTTTACATTCTCATCTTGACTTCTTCCCGGCCAACCTTGGGGCTGTAAGTGACGAGCATGGTGAGCGCTTCCACCAACAGATCTCAGTTATGGAAAACAGATACCAAGGTAATTTCAACCCAAATATGATGGGAGATTATTGTTGGTTCCTGCAGAAGGAGAGCTCGTCATCCTACAAGCGACAAAGGAAGAGGACACACCAAAGTTTCACTTAAGAACAGGAATTTGCCTTTCAGTAGTAACAACAAAATACTAACGCGCTTTGGGTGGATGGTTGGGCGCAGGGGTGGTAACTCCGCCAGCGGAATTCCGCTGTCTGTCTTAAGCCAGAATAGAGGAGGAAAGATATCCCTGTTCACTAATTATTTAAGTATGCTTAACATAAAATGTGGCACGGAAAAGTAGCTTAGACGGCTTTCGTAATAGAAGCAGGTGAGAAAAAAAATGAAAAATAGGGGTTTTTGGTTACACAAAATCTGGACGTGATAGAGAAATTTTGATATCAGATCTGAAATCAGCATCAGCGCTTTAATAGGAATCAGTAGTTCACGTGTCTGTAACAAAAAAAAGTTGAAATTTGTTGCCTAGTGATAATTGATCTGTGTGAACAGAATTTGAGGCGATGTGATCCATTAAATTTCACATTTTGAAATATTATAAATATTACAGAGACTAGCTTACTCTACATGATTCCTGAGCACTTGCCTAGCTTGATGGTCTACCTAACCTAGTTGCCTGAACTGTAATCATAAGAATATACAAGTGGCACATCTCACCTGTGCTACTGGAAAACTTCTCCTCTATTTTCTTCTTTTTCCATTTTTTCAGCTCCTGATGGATAATGTCATTTCATTTTCCAAGATGTACAAAGTCACATCTAGTTAACCACAACTAATCTGCTAAATAATAATAATCATTACTATTACCAGCTCCTTGAGTGATGACTCGGATATAAGAAAACAATCTCGAAGCCTGTGTGCTAAAGTGAATATGACCATAAGGAACTTTTGTTTCTGTACAAGTGAAGCTAAAGAGACACTCTTTCATACTTTCTGCAGTAATATATACGGTCAGCAACTCTGGGTGAATTATAAAAAAGGTTCTGGCAGAACCCTAAATTTGCTGTACAACAGGTCTTTTAGACTCTTATACATAAATTACCCCCAAGATGCTCAGCTTCGCAAATGTTTGCTACCCGCAATGTCCCGAGCTTCCCAGAGGTAAGAAGACGTGCTCAACACAGTCTAATGCAAGAATTAAAAAATCAACCAACCCGATCATCCACGCTATCCATGAGTCCTGCCATTTATCCTCAAAGCTATGGACTTCTTGGTACGAAAACGTGTCTGTAGCTCCACTTAACTTCGAAAGTGCAGTATTAATTCTAATCAATTGTATATATTTCTATCCTTAGTATATAAACTGTCATTGTATTAATAATATTTGTCAAATGCACTATATAGTCTGCCAATAAACCTTTTTATTTCATTTCATTTCAATAATGATGATGATAATAATAATAATAATAATATTTTACAATACTAGAAAAATTAAGCATTTAGGAAAGTATAAGCATATAGTAAGAATAAAGTTAAATAATATAGAAATAAGATCTCACAATAGTTATTTACACATAATGACCAAAATGTTTCATTTGTCTCCATTTTATCACATTTGTCTCAAACAAAAACTTTAATTAATATAATAATAATAATAATAATAATAATAATAATAATAATAATAATAACTTCAGCTATATTCCTATTCTTACCCACTGAGCTATGACCTGGGAGCCTGTCTAGGGGGCCCCCTAGTAGCAGCGGTGCCCTAAGTGGCCACTTAATCTGCTTATGCCAGGAAATGGCCCTGACCTTCGCACAAATTAAAATTATCCACTTGTTCTATCCATACAGATTCTATTATTTTTCTTTTGACATAATTACTGCTTTATAAAGTAACTTACTTGATTCCCAATCTATAGCATAATCATTTTGGCTGGCATGATAAAAAATTGCATTATTTAGTGATACAACTTCTGAAGGCATATTTATTTTCTTTAATACAGGCTTCAATATTTCTTCCAGTTTCTCCTACATATACTAAATCACAACTTTTACAGGGAATGCTGTAGACACATGCTTGTTCCTGTTTTGCAACATTATTCCTAACCAATTTGCTTTTTACAGTCGACGAATATTTGAACGCCAAAGCAAACTTAAAATCTCTCAAAGGTTTTACACTTTCTAAGCTGGAAATGTAAGGCAAACTCACATATTGTTTTTGGTTAAGTAAAGGTTCCAGAGGGGGGCATAAAAAGATTTCATGGCTTTAAAATACACCTTTCTGATAAACCACTCAGGATATTTTAAGTCCTTAAAAATGTTCCAAATCTTTGAATTTTCCGGGTCCAGCAAATGTGGGCTACAAATCCTGAGTGCTCTCAGAAACATGGAAGAAATAATTGAGCTTTTAACACCATGATATGAAAAATAATGAATGTACGAATTACAGTGAGTAGGTTTTCTACAGACCGTGAAATTGGGCTTTCCACTTTTGTTAATGACAAACATCTAAAAAAGGTAATTGTTTGTCATTCTCCCATTCATATTTAAATTTAATAGAGGGAACAAGATTATTTAATGACAAAGAAAGTGTCCAAGTTGTTCCAGTGGTCAGGCCAAAATGAGAAAATATCATCTACATAACGAAACCAAATTAGATTACTGGGACATATTGTTTGCAACAATTCTGACTCATAATATTCCATGTATAATGTACTCAGTATTGGGGATAAAGGGGACCCCATTCCCATATATTGAAACTGTTGTGGAAATAAACTCCATCTATTAGAGTGGGTTTTTATCATCATATTTTGACCTCCATGTAAAAAAGTGAAGTTTTTTGCATTTTCCTGTGTTTGGTTTGGAGGTCTGTAAAATGCAATTACCCAAATATACTCTTTGCCTGAAACAAATATCAACCCAAATTGATTTTACCCTATTGTTTAATTTAATACTATCATTCTGAACTGAAGTTAAATCATTCTTGATGTATAAGACCAAACCACCCCATGCCTATTCATTTTCTAATAAATATACATTGTATAACTATTTAACTCATACTCTGCTCTTGTCATTGAATGCTGTCTCACTAATGCAGACTATCCAGTGGCGTAGCCAAAGGGGAGCAGGAGAAGCAGTCACTCCCCCTGAGCACATTCTCCAAAAGTGGCACCTTTTCAACAATTTTTTTAAGGTAATAAGTTGACATGATGGTAGTTAAGACCAGGGATGGGGAGTTGGCCAAAAACAACCGACTCCCAACTCCTGAGTTGGTATTTTTAAAAACCGACTCCGACTCCCGACTCTTTCCTTATCATGCTGATCTACAACCTTATAAATATTGGGATGTTTGTTTCGTAGATGGGGTTTCAAGTTTGAGGCTCTAGTTGGAGCATTAGCATGTTTCCCAGTGTAAGCACTAATTTTTGCATTACACTCTTTACCATCCTTTTCTACTTGACAAATAAAAATACTTTCATCCACATTTAGCTTAAAATATTGAAAGACTGCTGATTTTCTACTAGGCCCACGACTCATTACTAATAGGGGCTAATTAAATTAATAATTAATATATTGCTAATTTTTATATGGTACCTAGTATCCTAAAATAGAAATATGAAATTCATTTGCTAAGATTTACCAGAACAATAAATCAAATGTGGAAATATGAATCTAGAATTAGTTCAGGAAGATATTTATTTAGGGCATAGTAGTATTCTGGTAAATTGTTGGCATATAGAAATTGAATCAGAGTCGGGAGTCGGTCGTTTTTACCGACTCACGACTTCAAAAAAGCCCCGACTCCCGACTCCAACTCCCCACCTCTGGTTAAGACTATGATATTACATATTATTATTATTACATTTTGACTATTATATTAATTATGATTATATAATTATATACAGTTTATACAAAGGCTTGCTTATATACAAAAGCTTGCATCTAACTATGGACCAATTTCACTTGCATCACAAGGGTTAAATTATTGGGAAAATAATCAAAGATAGAATGGCAAATGGCTTTGCTCTCCATTGAAAGACAGTTGGCTACTGAAGAGATTATAATAAAGTAATAGATAACTTCGCTAGAATGAAGCCTAGACGAAAGAGGCTATTGTAGTTGCTTCATACATTATTCATATTGCTTTGTATTGTTTTGATTTTACTTTTGAAATATAAAATAAGTAAATAACACACGTTTTTATTATGTTTTGATTTTAAATACAATATAAATATATGAACTTACTGTAAAACTGTAATTCTTGTGTTTTGATTTTAAATACAAAAGAAACATGTATAATGAATTTAAAATTATTTTAGTTGGTATGGGTGATACCTTTTTTACGTGCTCACTCCCCCTGACTTAGAACCTGGCTATGTTACTGAAACTATATCTAGATTTTCACTAATCATATAACTAAATAATTAATTTTTCTTATTCCTAACACTGTGCATTTGCATAAAAACACTTCAACCCTTCAGTTTTAACTGGTTCCCTACCTCTGGTTAGATCGTGGATATGCCTATTACTGACATAATCTGTATTTAAGATTATAACAGTATTTACTTTACCTATATCCTGATGCTTCATACCATCTGTTGATCTAGTTACCTTTAGATCTGTATATGGTTACTATGTTTTAAATGACATGGGCTGGACCTTAGGGTGCATCAGCCTATAAGGGGTGAAATTTCGAACTTTGGATATTGATTCGGCCCTATGATATTATGGTTACAATCCCCAACAAACCTTCAGTGTCCACGTTTCAAGCTGTTCTGACAATATTTAGTGGGTCCACCTCGAAGATAAAAATTTGACAATTGTGGAATTTTATGGTTTGACTAGAAAATCTTGTGTGTAAGCGTTGTAGATTTTGTTTGAAAAAAAAATTGTAAATATAGTTAGTTTTAGGCAAGTTTTAGCCTTAATTCATGAAATTATCTGTCTTTTTAGACTTTTTTTGTGTTATTCTGAGAATCATGAAGTGAGTTACCAGGATGCAGGATGAGGACCCAACTTGCCAAGCATCCCACTGACCACCTCCACCTATTAAAATGGTATTTCATGATAAAATACTTGTAAAAATTGATTTATTGCTTATTGATATCTTAATTCTTCTTCTTTGTCCTTTTTTCTTCTAAAACAGATGATAAAGAAGCTTGTCTCTTTCTCAGATTAGGAGTGGCTTTTCTGTCAGCTTCTACAACTTGGAGAACATTTTGAAGATGTTCTTCAGTCCTTGCAGCTTCATAAAAGTCACTGCATAGTTTTACTGCCCTCTCAGAGCCATCATTTATGACATTTATAGCCAAAAGTTTTTCTTTGGAAGATATAAATGATGCTGTTGTTTTCCATTCAACAATCTCAACCATTAAAAAATCATAGTCTAACTGTAGTGAAGAGAATATGAACCATGAGTTTTTGTCAACCAAGTCAGCTAGTGTGGTTTCCGATCGTAGATTGGTAGGGAAATTAGGCTTTCCAAAACTAGATCCATGTCTACCTTCTGGAACCACTGTCTCAATCTTGTGTGGTTAATAGGAAAGTAGATGGTTTGTTATAGCACAAAGTTCATTTTTTGGAACCAAATCGCTGAATAATACAAGAGGAATCATCTCTGATGAAAGGTACCAGAGATGACGTTTCAAAGATGTTAGAGCACTTTTTGCTATTTGCTTGTTTACTTCCTCGTATCTAAGAAGCTTTTTGTAAAGCTGCAAATCATGCCATGGTGCATCAAAAACTGAGCAGGTCATCCACTATGGGTAGTAAATCAGCGAAATGAAGGTTGCAAAGTCTCTTAGTTTCAGAATTTGTTGCTTGTTCGTGATTGTTGCTGAAGGTAGTTTCGAGATATTATCTTCTAGTAATGCAATTTTTAGAGCATATATTGCTTTACTCATCCATCTGGCTCTATGTATAGCACCAGGTCGCTGAAGGGTTATATCCTTATCACTAGGTCCTATTTAAGTATAACACAACTAAGTCAGAAAATTGTTTGTAGTCATATCGTGTATGTTGCTTTTCGATATTACTTATTTGAATTGCATAATCAGTCCATTCCTGAAGAATCTCCTGGACAGCTTTGGAGTACTGATTGAAGTCAATTTTTTTCAATTTTTCATCCTTGGAAATCTACTGAAACTTTTCTCGAAATTTGTTAGACATTAATTTCTGGTCCACTCAAAGTTTCTACTTTCATGTCCTGAAACACATGACTCATAATAACTTCACCAATATGATGCCTGCATGCAGACCATAATAAAGGCCATCCAATCTCTTGTTGGATAGTTATGCATGCAGCGCTCACATGTCCCGTGTTGGTTGCTGTAGTGTCGAAAACCAAGTTCACTATTGAATCGGAGCAGTTCCACAATTTCAGTAGCTTCATAACTTCTTCAGTAAAGTTTTTCCCAGATTGGCCACTGCCACAGCACTAGGATGATATGATGGAATACCAAGTAGTTTGAGATTCATTGAATTTCCAACTGATACAGCTAATCGTTCTTCTGTAACATATTTATCCTGCAGAGTAGAAATTATTTTGAATCCCAATGAAGAGGCGCCAATTTAGGAGGATTCCAGGATTTTTTAATGGAACTTGAAATTTTTTGGGCTACTTCGCATCTTGCTCTATCAGCTGTAGCATATGAAGTTGCCACTGCCTTAGTGTTACCACCACATTCTTCAACAAAAGCTTTTGTGAATGCAGCCTGTTGTGCCGAGTCATTTTCATTCTTGATGCCAAAGAAACAAGTTTCGGTCTTTTCAGAATGTCATGAGGAATGATAGCTTGAGTACCTAAACAGACTGTTGACTGTGTGGATTTTCCATCTTTTTCAGCTCCATCATTAGCTTCTGACTCACTCTCAATGGTAGTTGTATCGCTTGTGCTACTGCTTTCTAATTCAACATAACTGCAAGAAGCTTCAGTGTCTCTCAATTCCTTTTCTTTTCTCGCATTTTCTTCACATTTTCGAAAATTAATGCGCTTCATTTTGGATGCTAAAGTTTGATCATGAGCTCCAAAAGAAGCAATTCTATCCCCTTGCATAGATTGAAGAAATTGTATATCTTCTGGATTACTCATAATTTTTTTGGCATTTTTAATCCACAGTGGAAAAGTCATTTTAAGTTGCATTTCCATATCTTCTAGTCTTGTCTTTGTACTTTGTAGCTCTCTTCTTTTCAATGGAATTTCTCTCAGTTTCGCATTCTTTTCTGACAACGAAATTATTTTCTCACATACTTTTTTCTCAGTAATCATTGGTATGTTGGCTTTATTGTAGAATGGTTGAATTTCTGTTAAAACAATTTTAGCTATATCTCGCTTAGTTCCTCTCTCTTTTAGACCCTTTTGCTAGTGAAATAGGAAACATCTAAGAACTTGTTCACTTGTTGGCAAGCGACATCCTACAATCTTTGCATCATTATTTGTGATGCCAGGACCTAATCCAAATATACAGGGTTTTTTTTCATGTTTTTACATCAACTTTATCTGCACCACTTGAACAAGTTTTACCACTAGAAGTGGCTTCACTGGCTTTACCACTATTATCCATTATATCATATATCAACTATCACCAATATATATCAAAAATTGACCTGTAATAGAAACATAGATTAATATTAAAGTAGTCTACATGCCTGAAAATAAGAAAAAATAGCTATAGGTATTTCATGATGGCAAATGATGTTTATTAAAAGTAGCTATGGCTTAAACACAAGCAAACTAAACATACTAGGGCTATAGTACCTTAAGGATCATTCAATTCAATAAAATAAAGGTATATGTGAAAAAAATAATTTAAGGCAATTTATCCTAAAAATTGTCATTTTTGTAAAAGTTTAGGAGCTAGGTAGACCCAGTAGATATTAATCAATTGACCTGAAATTTTGCGGGAATTTCTTTAGGGAATGTAACCATAATAACGTAGGGCCAAATCAATTTTTGAAAGTTGCCATTTTTGATGCACCCTACTGGACTTTTAAATCAAAATAACTTTTTATGTAGTTTTAGTTGCCTTATTCAAATTTGTTACTCATTTTTTTTGTGCAAATGCATATTAATGGTGAAAATTATGATACTAATATATATACAGTATATACACTCATTTTTGGTTCAACAAGTATAATTTTGGGCTATTTTTTTGCTACTCTGTGACTTAATTAGTTTGTTGGTTTCTGTTCTGGCTATTTTTTTCCCCAATTGGATTCAGTTTGGCGGCGTTTGTGATAGAATTATGATGTGCCATTCATGTGGTTTCGACTAAGAATTATGGTGAAAATTATGATATTAATATATATATATATATATATATATATATATATATATATACACAGGGGTTGGACAAAATAATATGAACACCTTGATAAGTGGCAGTTTTTATTCTTAATATGGAGTTGGTCCTCCTTTAGCAGCAATAACAGCTGCAATGCGTGGGGGAATTGATTCATACAGCTTTTGGACAGTAGCTAGAGGAATCCTGAGCCATTCTTCGAGCAAACCCTGCTCCAGTTCCGCCAAAGACGCCGGTAGTAGGAATCGGCTTCTGACCTGCTGCTCTAACTGACACCACAGATGCTTGATAATGTTAAGATCCGGGGATTGTGGAGGCCAATCCAAGCGTTTTACGTCACTAACATGCTCTTCAAACCAGTTTTTAACGACCCCAGCGGTGTGGATTGGTGCATTATCATCCTGGAAGACATCGCCGCCATTGGGAAACAGCATTTGGACCATGGGATGGACCTGGTCAGCCAATATTGACAGATAGACCTGGGCGTTAACCCTACCATGCAGTACTACAGCTGGGCCAAGAGTATTCCACGATATTGCTACCCAAACCATCATAGATCCACCTCCATGCTTAATGGTTGGGGTCAGGCAGTCGGGGTCATAAGCATCTTTAGGCTGTCTCCAGAGGTAAACTCAACCGGAACATGGAAATAGCATAAAGGAGGATTCGTCGGAGTAGACTACATTCTTCCACCGGTCCATTGACCAATTCTTATGGTCATTACACCATTTTCTGCGCCACTCAATGTTGATGTGCGAAAGGAAGGGTTTGGCAATTGCAGCCCTCCCATGGTATCCAGCTCCATGGAGCTCGCGACGTACAGTTCTGGTCGATACCGGGCTTGCAAGATGCTAGTTAAGCTCTGCAGTCACTTTTGGAGCTGTGGTCTTATGGTTCTTTGTCACAATGCGCTTTAGCACCCGGCGGTCTCGATCACACAGCTTCTTCTTGCGTCCACTATTGCATTTGTCAGTGCTTGTCTTTCCATGGTTTTGGTATGCAGACATGACCATAGAGACAGTTCCTCTGGATACATTGAACATCTGAGCGGTTTTCATCACCGATGCACCAGCCATCCACGCTCCGACAATTTGCCCTCTTTGGAAGTCTGACATCTTTCATAACTGCTAATTCATAATTCACTCAGATCTGTAAGAACAACGTGAGGGTTATAACATGACGTATACACTCTCTGTTCCGCATTTAAATAGGTTTGCCAGTCATTTGACCATTTACTTTGTGTCTGAGCAGTCCGTAAAGATAACCAGTGAAATCAGCGGGTGTTCATATTATTTTGTCCAACCCCTGTATAAATACACTCATTTTTGGTCCAACAAGTATAATTTTGGGCTATTTTTTCACTACTCTCTGACTTAATTAGTTTGTTGGTTTCTGTTCTGGCTATTTTTTTTTCCTAATTGGATTCAGTTTGGTGGCGTTTGTGATAGAATTATGATGTGCCATTCGTGTGGTTTCGACTTTGAGAATTTGATTCATCATGTGCCCTAGATGAAGACAAAGCATTAGATATTTTTATCAATTACAGCGTTATTCTCTCATCCTTAACTTGCCCAAAATGTGAGTGAGTGCCTAATACAAAAAGATCAGAAGATACTTAGGTGAAATAACTAATATTAACCTGTTAGGTTAATTGAATGCCTGGTTGTCAACTGAATGCCCAGTTAGGTCAACTGTATACCCTTGATGATTGGTTAGGTTGTCGTGATATTTTCATTAGTTTAAACAAAAATGATGAGCAAACTTTTCTGATCAATTTTTTTTTTTTTCTGTGGTAATCAGTGGCATACTAAGGGGGTGCGAGAGGGCATCTGCCCCAGGTGACAGCCAGGAGGGGGGTGCCATTGGGAGAGATGAAATACCAGTACAAGTTTTCAAAACAAATGAAAAATTTGCCAAACTAGGGTTGAAGCTTCAAAAAATCATTGATGAAGTTCATCAAGCAACAATGGACAAGGAGAAAGAAATGGAGGGATATTTTACATCGCCTCTTGGACGTAACCTTGTTTCTGGCTCACCAGAATCTTCTTTTCATGGTCACAAAGAGGACATGTCTTCAGCAAACAGAGGAAACTTCATGGAATTGGTAGAGTTGCTGTCAAATTATGATCCAGTTTTGAAAGAACATCTTGCAGGGATTAAGCATTCTATTCCATCTGGGAGGAGAGTGGCTTCTTATTTATCTCCAAAGATTCAGAATGAGTTCATTTTCCTTTTGTGGAATTACATCAGAGAAAATAGTGGCTGATATCAAGAAAGCAAAGTATTTTGGGATTCTTTTTGACAGCACTCCTGATGTGTCCCACACTGATCAGATACATCCATATTGAATGTGACAAAGTTGAAGTAAAGGAATCATTCTTGGGCTTCTTCCCTATTGCTGGAAAGACTACTGCTGAGCTCACAGGGGATATCCTGAGACATCTGGAGAGAGATGGACTGGACATAAACCTGTGCCATTAGGGCGGGTCATACTATGCATTTTTTTTAAATCAATGGAGAGGGGTGTTTAAATGACATATTTTGGTGTATAGAACACAATTCTGAAGAAAATATTTAATTCTGATAACCCTAACCTACATCATTTTGCAGTTGATTATTATTAAATTGTTGATTATTTTACTATTGTAGTTACCCCAGAATATGTCTTCTTACATTTTCTATCATGGCTGCTCACGTTATCTCTCATAGAGCATTGTTCTAACTAATTCATATAAACACATATAATGTAATTCATATAATAATAATAATAATATTTAAATACTCAAATAAAAAGGTGTGCCATTCCACTTAATTGTAATTATCATACAGTTTGGTATATGAAATATTTTGATGGTTTTCTGGCGCATTTAAGGCCATTTTCTGAGCCACCTTTCTCAGAGGCTAGAATGTAACATTTCAGAACATTCTAAAATGTTTTGTGAAATATTTGAAGTGACTCATGGATTTATGAAGCTATTTTACCACCTCAGCTTGCAGTGAGGGGATAGATTTAGTGATTATCTACTGATATTTTTTTTGTTACTGTTCACATGTGAGTATTATTGTTATATTTTAGAAAAAGCTATTTCTACGCATATTATAGTGATACATTGAGCAAAATTTAATTAACAACTTTGATTTGAGCTAAAATTAGGTGGTTCATTTTTAGTACAACTGAGCAGTATGAGGCCTATTTCAATGTTCTAAAGAATATTTTTAGGATGTGTTTCTTTAGTTTTTTTTAGAGTACATGAACAAATTATTTGCATTACAGACAACAGATAAATTAGCATTTTATAACATTTTGAAACCAAAAAAGCATAATGTGTTTAGCATTTGCAGATAAATTTGTTCTTGCCCATTTCAGCTCTTTTTTTAACCAAGAATTTTGCGCTGAAAAGAGTTAATACCTGTCTGTAGTAGATACTTAACTGTTGTATTATTGTTTTTATTTCAGTGTGAACTCATTAAGAAAATGGCTCAAGTCAGAACAAGGACGAAATCAAGTTCTCATCTGAGTAATCTTATTGGCACTGGCCTGGAGCTGTTGGTGTCTGAACTGCCAACTGTGAGGGATATCCTGAGGTATGGCATCTACTTGAGGAAGCAAAGTGAAGATGACAGGAGGAACTACCCAGTGGACAAGCTGGTGAGTGACATCTACCCTGGTCTGATTTGTCAGTGGAGCAAAGCTAATGCTCTTTTCAAGCCACCTGTTATCAATGAAAAAGTAACCATCATGTCCAAGCTCAAGAAGATCTGGAATCAGGCAGTGAAGTTTTCTCTTGGGAAGGGCAAACTTGATGCCAAAGAGAGGTTCATTGTCAAGTTAGACAAGTTCTTTGATATTTTAACTTGCAAGTGTCAGATTACCAGTTGTGAGGGGGGAGGCTGTGAGGGCTGTGTTACCCAAGCCCACATTAACTGTTCCTGCAGCAGAGAGAAAAAGATTGTGAAAGATCTTGCCTACATCAAGGGACAGAAAGAGAAGGTTGGAAGTAAGGGACCCCACCAAATAGGGGGTCCTGATCTACCAGAGCACAAGAGACAGGTGAGGACATTGAAAAGGCAGTGGATGGAAAGGAAGGCAGAGAAAAGGAGGAGCAAGGAGGAAAGTGCTGCAGTAGCAGAGAAGGCAGCCAGGAAGGATGTTGAGAGATTTTTGGCAGATGGTGATGAGGATCTGGAATTGGAGAGAAGTGGTGAAGATGAGTTTGTTCCTGAAGTTGAGCTCTTCCCTCAAACTGACCCTGAGCCAGCAGCTTCGGCAAAGGTACAGAAAAACTATGATGAGATTCAAAACATTGCCCTTGCTAGTGTAAGGTATGGCATAGGGCTGAGGCCAACTGCAGCGATAGCAACAGCAGCTCTGATTGACGCAGGAATCATCACAGAAGACAATACAAGTAAAGTGATTGATAAGAGTAAGGTCAAGAGAGCACAGGAGAAGTTGATGAGAGAGCTGGGGGAACAGTTCGAGAAGAAGTGCAGGGAGGAGGGGGGATCTCTTGCATCCTCTTTGATGGGTGGATTGACCTGACCAATGTGATGATGGAAGCTGAGGGCAGTGACCAATCTTTTCCCGCAAAGATCAAGGAAGAACACTATAGTGTTGTTAGTGAGCCTGGCAGCTACTATCTGTTCCACTTTACCCCAGAGAAAGCAACTAAAGAGGAGTCACATGCGGAGAAGATTGCTAAGGTCCTGTTTGCCTGGCTGAAAGAGAGGGGTTATGATAAGACCTTGTTGGCCATTGGAGGAGACTCAACAAATGTCAACACTGGTGTGAAAGCTGGAGTAATGCGGAAGCTGGAGCTGCACCTGGGGAGAAAGCTGGTCTGGTTGGTGTGCAACCTGCACACTGTTGAACTTCCCCTGCGCCATCTCATTGTTGACCTTGATGGCCCTACTCTGTCAGACAAAAAATTATCCGGGCCAATAGGAAAGCTCCTTGATTCTGCTACAGACTTTGATATCCAAACTTCACCCGAATCTCTGTTGGCCCTCCACTGATCAAGCTTCCTGACAAAGTCATTCAAGATCTCTCAACTGATCAATACTATGGCTATAAAATTGTCTGTGCAGTCAGGGATGGAGTACTTCCTGCAGGGCTGGCTCTGTTAGAGATAGGACCAGTAAACCACAGCCGCTGGCTCACCACAGCGAACAGACTTCTCAGGCTCTGGGTGTCAAAGCACGGACTTAAAGGAAAGAACCTGAAGATTCTGCAATTCATTGTGGAATTCATCATTGGAGTGTATTACCCATGTTGGTTCAATGTGAAGGTCAAGCACTCCTGGATCGAAGGGCCTAGGCACATCCTCTTTCAGCTGGACTGCCTCAAGTCCCAGAGAAAGGAGGTGGGTCATTCCATTAGGGTGTGTCAATTTGGGAGGTGAAATTAATTTTTGCCAATTCCTTCACTGAGGGGTTTTAAAATATGTTTTTGGATGTGAAGAATTCAAATCTGCTATTATTTTTGTGATTGCTCAACACTTAGCTTGGTAAATCTACGTTTGATTAAAAAGCACATAAATTGCTCTCGGAAAACAACATTTATTAATTTTAGCTTCTCAAAATGTCAGGTAATGCTATAAAAATTTTAGTTTCTCTGCATAAAACATATCCTAGTAATCATAAAACATATCCTTGTCATCATAAAACAACATTAGAAAGTAATGACATCAGTAAAAAAAAATATTTAAACAACAAGTTTCATCAAGTCTTGCTTTGATTCGTTCTTGGACATCAGCCGCCGACTTGCTTCTTGGCTTCTGATATAGCCCTCACGTTTCTCATGTGTATACACCCTGCCTGCTGCCTCTGTGACTTGTTTCACACACCTCTCTATTGACTGAGCATGACAGGGCCACTGTCGAACTTGCATAGGATTGTCAAAGAACTTCTTTACTTCCGCTGTAGTCAGTTTACATGTCAAAGGAGGTTCAAATACCCCGTCAGACCAGTCTGTCAGCTCCAACATGGAAGAAGCACTGGGGTTGATGGAAGGTGTCTTCCTGGGACGTACAGAAAGATCTCCAAGTGTGTCATCATCTCCACCCCTCATGTCAACAATCTTTTGGACACCAGCTCTCCTCTCCTCACTGTCATCTGAGCACAAGAGTGTCTGGATTATCATTTCGCTGAATGCATACCATGCTGAGCGCTTGATGGTTGGCAAAACAGCATCCACTACAGCCTTCTTTTGCAGCCTAACTAGCCGCAGCTGAAACAAGATGTGGCGTGGGCCTTCCACCCAAGAGTGTTTTACTTTGATGTTGAACCAACAGGGGTAGTACACACCAACAATGTATTCCACTATCAGTCTTAAGTTGTTGAGGGTTTTTGCCTTTAAGGCCATGTTTTGAAACCCATATGCGACAAAGCCTGTTTGCTGTTGTCACCACCTTGAATGGCTCACTGGACCAATTTCAAGAAGGGCCAGATCTGTGGGAAGTTCTCCTGTCCTTATGGCCTGTGTGATCCTATACCCGTACGCTTGATCAGTAGAGAGATCCTTTACGACATTGTCACTCAGTGAAGTAAGAAGCTCTCCAATTGAGAATTTGGTGAATGAAGGATCAATTTCAAGTTCGGTTGCAGTGTCTAGCATCTTGCCAATGTTACCTGTCCACTTGTTGTTAGACAAGGTCTTCCCATCCAGTGCTGTGATCAAGTGTCGCAGGGGTAACTCGTTAGTGTGGAGGGCACAAACCAACCAGATCAGCTTACGGCAAAGCTTGACCTCTACCCAATGCATGGAACCACCCTCCCAGCCAGTGTTAACATTTGTAGAATCACCTCCAATGGCCTGCAGGCTTTTATCAATGCCCTTCTTCATGAAATCTACAAGATTATCAGCAATAACTTCAGCAGGTTTTTTCTCGTTGAGCCTTTCTCAGGAGTGAAGTGGTAGAGATATCTTCCACCTGGCTCACTGCACACAGAATAATGCTCTTCTTTGATGATGCTGGGGAACTGACGATCTGAATTGTCTGCTTTCAGCATAACTTTAGTTGTATCTTGACGGCCGTCAAAGAAGATGCAGTCAATTTCACCCTTCTTACAAAGATCATCAAATTCCTGATCCAGGGATCTCATAACTTTTTCTTGGGCCCTCTTGACTTTATTGTGATCAACTACAAGTCTCTTTTCTTCTTCAGTGATCAAGCCAGCATCCATAAAGGCAGCAGTGGTGATGGCAGCTGTGGCACGCAGGCCAACACCATATCTGATGCTATGCATAGCAACATTAGGTATTTCTAATGTGTTGTACTCTGGCTTTTTATTGGAAGTTGAAGACGTGCTTGGTATTTCTAATGTCACTTCATAACTTCCATCCTTTCCATCTTGAGCATCAGCTATTTGTTCTTCATTTTCATCATCAGAGAAAATTATTTCATTTGATGGCATTGAAACATCCTGCTTACTTGTCTGCTTATATTCAGCAAGCCTTCTTCTTTCGTCTTCTTGCCGCTTCTGCTTTTTGACTTGTCTGTTGTGCTCAGGTTGATCTGGCAAGCCAATCTGATGTGGTCCAATAGAACCAGACTTGTCTCTCTGACCTTTAATGAAAGCAAGTTCCTTCACAGGGATCTTCATCTCCCTAGGGCATGTACAGTTAATGTGAGTTTCATTTTTGCAACCAGCATCTGCAAGGCAGCCAAATTCAGAGCAGAGAACAATTTTACACTTGCAACTGAGGATGTCAAAAAGCTTGTCAAGTTTTGCAATGAAAGCCTCTTTGACATGTAGCTTTCCTCTCCCAAGAGATATGTTTTTGGCCTGCTCCCAGCTCTCTTGGATCTTGTTTAAGATTGTGACTCGTGAATTTACAACGGGGGCTACAAAAGAACTGTTTGCTCGTTCCCACTTTTCAAGCACTTTAGGGTAAATGTCCTTTGCAAGACTGGCTGCTGGGTAGTTTTCTCACATCCTCACCACTTTGTTCTCTTAGCAGTAGCCCATATTTCAGAACGTCTCGCAGAGTTGGGAGTTCAGAGGGCAACAACTCTCTACCAGTTCCAATTAGGTTGCTCATATGTGTGAATGTCCCCAGTCTTGTCCTCCTTTTAGAAGCCATTGTAGGTCAATTCCCACTGGTTAGGATGGTAGCACTGACGGACAAGTAATCTTCAGCACACTGATGAATATGTTTCAACCTGTGAAATAAACAAAAACAGCAGTGCATTATATATACAGCATATATAATTATTAATATAATAATTATTATATAATTCCACAAAAAAGTCAAAAAAGTCACTATTTTTATGTAGCTTCTTACCAAGCAAAACTAAATTATATTAAATTAACAAAAATATCTTTAGAATTCCTAAGTCATGCTGCAACTTTTTAGCACCCCTCATATTTGGAATTTGAAAGTTGAAAAATTCGACACATCCTATCATTCCATAGTCTCGGTCGTTACATTCGTAGGCAACTTATTGTTATATTCCCTACTCTTGTGAATAAAGTATGAACAGCAGCGGCACAAATTTTCTTGTGAACATAAACAGATGGTTGGGCTCTAAAATGAGACTAGGTTTTGCATATTTCGTTTCTTGGTTTTTGCTAGGAGCGTATCCAAATTCGTCGTCTCGGTCATTACAACGATGCAACCTCAGTTTTCAGTAGGTGGTACATATGTGTAAAAGTCAGTGAATTGGCCAGAGCTATTCAAATGAGAATTCTACCATGGATACTTGAATGTTGTGGCCCCAATTTGAGACATAGTTTGTTAGAAAATATTAACTTGTATTTTAAATATATATAAAAAACTGCTGTCTCGGTCGTTACATATTTTTTGTCTCGGTCGTTACCATCGGTATTTCAATATAAAATTGAACACATTTATCATACAATAAAGCAGACATATATCATATTATTGGTATTTATGACTTACCCTTCAATGTGTGTATATATTTATAATATATATATATATATACTGTACTGTATATATATGTAAATATATTCCATATAAATATATATAACTACGCAAAAGGGGAGTGCAGGAATGTTGCAAGTGATGACGTAATGTTGCAAATGGGGTGGGGTTGTTGCAAAGGGGTGTTGCAAAAACAAAGATACCCCAAAGGGCCCTTTGTTGCCAACCGGGATTGCAAGGGGCATGCAACTTCGGGGCCTCCCCCAAGCTATTCCCCCCAAAGGGCCGTCTTGGTCGTTACATTGTGCGATGTAACGACCGAGACGGAAAATTATGTAACGACCGAGACGTACCTTTACAAGAGAAGTATAGGAGCTGGACTTAATTTTTTGTAATGGACACGTACCCCATAGGAAACTAGCTTTGCAATTAAGACAAATTTTTGTTTCGTTTCAATAACTAAAGCTATATAAAAAATTCGGAAAAAACGTCTCGGTCGTTACATACAAATGTGCCTTATATAGATATAGGCTCAGTTTTTATTGATTCGGTTAATGAAAGTTATTTTATGTGGAAATCTTTAAGGAAGACCTACTTTATGACATAAATAAGAAGTGCCTATTATCCCTCAACTATTTTGGCCATGCGAGCTTTCAAAATTGAGGGAAAATATCACAATGATTATTTAGACAATAGTGCATTGTATATGAACCTCAGTAACTTTTTCTCTAGATGCGATAGAGTTAAAAACTCTTCAGATTTGGAAACTAGAGACTCTTACCTATCTAATGATGTATCACATGATACATTTTGATGAATTTTGAATTTTCGACCTCAGGTTGACACTTTCATGGAATCACCCAGGTGCTGGATATTGTGATGCCAACTGTGAGAAGATCTGCTTGGTATGCCCACAGTGAAGTCATCCTCCAAACACTACTCTGCTCTGAGGATCAGAAGGAGAGGAATGAAGGGGTGGAGAGAATCCTGGCCATCAGGGGAGAGGGGGACCCGGACACTCAGCTGGGGGGACTCCTCTGTTAGGAGCAGAAGGACACCTGACATCAATTGTGATGCTTCCAGCATCGGTGACTTGATCAGCTGGTCAGAAGGTGTGTCAGAGCCACCTCTCACCTGCTCTCTAAGCACCTCAGAGGTGAAAAACTTCAACAACACCCCCATGGAGGTGCGCAACTGGCCTTGCCACACACAAAGCATTGAGAGGGTTGTTAAAATGGTGACTGAGGCTTCTGCTAAGTACTTCTCACAGGAAAAGAGGGATGGAGGGATCAGGGCTCAGGAGACCAGCAGGAAGCTGATGTCCAAGTCTGAGTCAAAGCAGGATTTGTGCAACCTGGCAAAGTTCAAGATGTCAGGAGAATGATCTTTGTAATTACATCCAGTGATATACATGCAGTTCACCTATTAATAAATATATGTAAAGTTGATTTGGCCTTGTCAATATAAATGATTTACCTTATATCTTTTAATATATTATAAAGGGGTTCAAAAGGGTAAAATTGGCAATTTAGAAATACAAAATGATGTAGGTTAGAGTTATCCTATCCAAAAAAGAAGCTCATATTTGAATTCCCCATGTAAACACACATAATTTAGACACCCCTGATGATAGGATTTCCTTCAGATTCATGTTGTCACCTGAGTACGACCCGCCCTACTGTGGTCAAGGATATGACAACACTGCAACTATGGCTGGGATTCATGGTGGTGTTCAGTCAAAGATCAGAGATATTAATCCCAAGGCTTTGTTTGTGCCTTGTGCAAATCATTCTGAACCTTTGCGGAGTGCACTCATTTGGAAGCATTTCTTCGTGTGACTTTTTTTTGGAACTTTGGAGAGTCTATTCCTTCTTTTCAGTCTCAACTCATCGATGGGAAGTGCTGATGGAGAATGTAGGCATGACAGTCAAAAGACTTTCCCAGACAAGATGGAGTGCTCATTATGACGCTGTGAAACCAGTGAAGGCAAATTTTGAAAAGCTGACCTCAACCCTTAAAGTACTGTTGATCCCAAAGAAAATGTAGACACAGGAGGATCAGCTCAGATTTTGCTGTCTGCTGTATGTGATTTCTCTTTTTTGAGTTACCTTTCTTTCTGGTGTGAAGTCCTGGAAGAAATTAATCTCACACAAAAGTATTTGCAAATAGTTGGAATCAACCTTGAAAAGTGCATTGTGAAGCTCCAAGCTCTAAAACTGCTTCTTGAAGATCAGTGCAATGAAATTGTGGAGAGGACCATTCATTATGCAACTATGAAGTGTGAGGAAATGGTCATTTCTATGGAGAAAAGAGTGAGTAAAGCTCCAAAAACGGATGCCAGGAGAGATGGCAAAGGATGCTGGTCTCACATTGCCAGAGGAAGCAAAAAGGGCTATGTTTGAATGTCTTGATCGCTTTCATCAAGAATTGGAGATTCGTTCTAAGGCAATTGATCAAATTCTGTCAATCTTCGCTGTTATTCAGCCAAACACTTTGGTTGTTGCAACAGAAGAACTTCAGAAGTATATTCCAAATTTGACTCAAATTTTCGATGAATTCTCTGATGAAGATATCAGTGTGGAAACTGGACAACTTCAGAGGCATTTGGAAGCTGCCAAAATCAGCGTTGAAGAGGCAAAGAAATGAACAGTATTGCAGTTTCTGGAGTTTATTGTGAAATGGGATTTTTGTGAATCTTTGCCAAGCTTGTCACTGTGTTTGAGATTCTTTTTGACTGTCTGTGTCTCTATTGCTTCATGTGAAAAGTTTTTCCAAATTGAAATTAATAAAAAATTTCTTTCATTCAACCATGAGTCAGACAAGATTGACAAATCTGGCTTTACTTTCAATTGAACATGAATATGCAAAGAAGGTGAATTTTGATGAGGACATTGATCAATTTGCAGAAATTAAGGCTCAAAAGCAGAGACTATGAATCCTCTCAACTTACCTTTGAAGAATAGGCTGAGCGTTGAGACTGGATTTCCTGCAGTATTACCTGTTCACTGAATTTTTAATGTCCTGCATTTTTTTTGTACTATTTAAAAACCTACTTGCAAACATATATTTTTCTGTGTTTAAATTTTAAAATTATTTATGGGGGGTGACAAAGGAAGGATCTGCCCCGGGTGCCAAATACTTTAGGTATGCCCCTAGTGGTAATACATCATTTATGAGATCTCGTAACACGAACATGTTACGTTATGTTTTATTGTATAAAATGGTCAAAAATACATTTTTCAAGTGTATTTTGATGTGCTTTGTTCGAATATGACCTTCATTTCTTGTGCAAATTAACAGAAATAGTTGTCATTGCATGGCCCAAACACGCATTTCTGTTCATTTGGCACAAGAAATGAAGGTTATATTTGAACAGAGCATACCAAAACACACTTGAAAAATATATTTATATTTCAACTTCTGGCCATGTCATTTGCAACATAATTACCCTATATATTAACTCTTGAAGTGCTTCTGCCTCAAGGGTTCACTGTTCCCAAGTCTGCTCAGTGCCACCTGAGGTGGGGCCATAACATAGTCACCACTCTTCTTTTCTCATGCTCATGCCATAGAATTTAATACACTATCAAATCTGTAAGGGCTGGTCTGGCAGAGGAATACCCTGGGATTGTGGGTTGGTTGGGTATTATGGAAAAACTATACATGCCTACAATATATCATCATTTTTGGTACTTTTATTTCTTAATTTAATAAAAATTATTAATTTATTGAATTAAATAACTATAAAATTACCTCAGGATTGGCAACATAGCCTATTGGGAATGAAAATAATTGCCATACATAGTACCCATTTAGGCCCACATAAGAAAAATGTATTTTGTATAAAAATTTTCCATCACTGATGCATGAAAATTACTTCAAGAGAAGAAATAATGCAAACACAAATTAGATGTCTGGGGACTTTGTAAAGTCAGTGAATTCTTAAGACAAAGACTTCATCATGAGAGCTGCTTAGTTAAGTGATGCTTTAAGTAAGGGAGAGACACTTAATCTTCCTATAAGTTCTGAGTGAATACCAAGTAATATAAACCTAATAACTCAAAAAGATAGGCCTATTCCTTTAGGTATTTAAGTGTAGTGAATGCCCATATTAATTAAATCAAATAAACTTATTACATAACTCCATCATCTACAGCCCTACATTGAAAGAGAGCCATGCACCCTACAAACAGAAGCGAGACCCAATGAAATAATAAGGTATGCTGATTTCCTTCTTTACCATTAGGCAGCACTAAAATACTGAAGGCAAAAAAATTTAGCATTAACCAAAAACACTACTTAATGAAGTCCTTTGAAGACCTCTACAAACAACTTTTTAACCAAAAAATGTAGGATTTTTGTCATTAACTCTCCACTTATATCTACTGGAAATTTTTGCAGCTCCATCTGTAAAAGTAGCAGTAAAAATGAATTATCACCAAATAATGCAGAAAAAAACAATTATCACCAATTAAATAATAGGTTAATTGAATGGCTGGTTAGGTCAACTGTATGCCCTTGATGATTGGTTAGATTAAGTCATGATATTTTCGTTAACTAATGAAAATATCATGACAACCTAACCAATCATCAAGGGTGTACAGTTGACCTAACTGGCCATTCAATTGACCAGGGGCAACTGACAAGTAGATACATCACAGCACTGCATTATTACATGTTCACACTAGAATAATTATAAAAATAACAATGAACTTCGATATAATTAAGATTGTATCCATCATCAACAACGTTACACTCCAAACTGACGCATTTCCCCCTCATTGCCACATTTTATAGGCAATTATGCGGCAGAATGGCACAAAGTAGTTCTTATTAAAAAAATTAAAATTTTTGGAGAAATTTAAAAAAATTAGAGATAGCAGGGTTTTTACTTATTCTATATCTATATAAATACATGACTTTTATAACTAAAAAGTTGATTTTTGTGGAGCTGTGAAAGTAATACTTAACCTCCTCTATATAAATAACCTCTGCATCATTGCACTCTCATTTCTCACATTTTTGAGATTTTGGATGTTCATCATGCATCTGGAGTAGTTTAGTCTTAAAGTTTGCAAGAAAGTAAATTTATTAAATGTTAAATTTAGATGTCAAGCATTTGATCATGATCTCTGTTCTTGGTTATGGCAGTCAATGATTAAATCCATTCAGAAGACACCATATATTTAGAGTAATGTAACTTTACAAGGCAATATCCTTTCAGCCATAAAGATGAGCAAACCATGTTTTACTAGTTTGCATTACATACACTCTCATCCACAATTATGTATACCTTAATAAATGTACACATCAAGTCTTAAAGTATACTGTACAATATTTTATATTATAATGGACACCCACATCATCATCATGAATATGCTTTTCACTTGTACCTCAACCACCCCATTAGTATGATGAGTCAATGATTCACAAGTTGACTATTGTTGCAGTAAAAGGTTTATATTATATGAAGCTGTATTGTTGCCAACTGATGTATGGATGTGAGATACTTGTTTGTTCTGATAGTTCCTTGTCAAAATTGGAGCATTTGAGATGACTAATTTAAGAAGCATGAGTGGTGTAAAATGGATTGACTGTGAAAGATATGAGGTTGTTCAGGAAAAGTATGGAGTGAAAAAATCATTGGAGATGAGAATACTTTGTTGATGTAGGTATATGAAGAGAATGTTTAACACTGGACTACTTCTTATGTATTTCACATCAAACTCTATCCTACCCTTGGGTCACTTCTTACATGAAATGCATCAAGTTGATCTGTGCCTCATCACAGCTGACACACTGTGTCAAGATGACAATACTCACAGAAATTTTGCATTTACTCTTGTCCAGATCAACTTGATGCATTTTGCATAAAAAGTGACCCAAGGGTAGGATAGAGTTTTGACACAAAATGCATCAGTAGTCCAGAGTGTTAATAATAAAAATTATGAAAAGTAGATGAAGGCCATGTAAAAGATGAAAGGGATTAATTACTATGACTATATAAATGTGGCACAAGAGTTCACAAGAAACAAAGAGGTATGGACACAGTTTGTGAGATGTGTAAATGGAGATGTTGGTCTCACCCAATGAAGTATTGGAGGTATACCCCCAATTTCATGAAAGTTAATATTGGATCCTCAAGATTGGGGTGGTATCTAATTCATTATGGTGATTCTTTGTATATTTGTTTTTTCAATTCTTGAGCTCAATATTATGGGAAATGAGTCATAGGATAATGTATGTATGCTCAATTCAATGTAGTTTTGAAGGTTTGTTTCTTTTCCTTTTTGTAACACAATTAGCCGCTAAAAAACTTTTTTGAGCATCATTTAAAAAAATAATTTTATTTAAAGCCCAGATCTAAAAGTGATTAAATGATGCAAAAACTTTCTTTTGCTATGTCTGGAGATTATATTCATTCTTACTTTGAATATCAAGATTAATTTATTGTTTAATTTTCAATATACGTTATCAAGATTCAAGACTTCAAAAATTATATTCAAATGTAATTTAATTAAATACCTAATAAAATACAACCTGAAAGGGATCAAATAATGCAGAAAACCTTTTGCTATCTTGTAGGCCCATATTTATTTTAACATAGTTTATCATGACATGACAGATTTTTAATATGGCTTCTTTTCTCATCTGTGGTTGCTCTGCCTAACTCGTAAAAATTAGAACAACAAACAAAAATGTCTTACTCTTCTGCAATAAGAAGGTATTTACAATATAAAGTTATACCATACATAAAATGTTGATAAAAGAATTAAATTAAATAGGATAAATTCATAAAATAAGTAAATGAACAAACTTCTAACAGTAAAACCAAACATCAGTTAATCAGCATTAACATTATAAAAAAGTGTACTGGGATTTGTAGGAAACAGTTGGTAACTGTGAGAATATTGGGAGATCTTAGAAATTTGGTATGAAATTAAGTGAACATCGTGAAGTATAGATTTAAAATAAAAGAATATCATTGTTTATGTGAAAATAATAACTTAGCAAATACTGTACATACATACATTTGTGTATATACACAAATGTATGTACAGTATTTGCTAAGGAATATAAAGTGTATACATTGTCATAGTTATTATTTTTACATAAACAATGATATTCTTTTATTTTAAATCTATACTTCACAATGTTCATTTAATTTTATACCAAATTTCCAAGATATATGCAGATATTATATAAAAGATAATTGCAGATTTAAAAGAGGACAATGTATATATGAACATCCCCCAATATGCAATTTCTTCTGTAATAATGGTCATTGTAAATTTGGAGACAGATGCAAATTCTACCACCTGGATATCTGCAGGACTTAAGCAAAATATGGAACATGCAAATACAAGAAAAAATGCTACTATCAACATCTCCTGATGAACCCAAAGAACAAAGGACAAAGTTTAAATGACAATAGGAATAACAGTAACAATAGGAACACAATAAGAGAACAAAAAAATTTTCAACATTGCAGACATAATACAGCTGCTAACTGTCATCCAACGCATGCAGTTGACACAGCTGGAAACCCCTGAGCCAAACCGCTTCAGGGCAAGAAGCTACCAGAACAGGTAAGTGAAAATGGATCTCTCTCGGAGGATCATATAGGGCAATGAAACAAGCAATACCGAAGGGAAATGAACTTAAAATGCACAAGGGGCAACAAAAAACAAAACATAAATATTGTCCTGGCTAATATTCAAGGAATAAGACCAAACCAATCACTCAACAAAGTTTTGTACCTGAAAGGACTTATGGATGAAACAAGGGTGGACATTGCATGCCTCATAGAAACTCATCTTAAGGATTGCCAAGGAAATGAGAAAACTGTGAACATTGTATTAATAAGAAAGCGATAAATATAGAGGGCTTCAACTGTGCTATATATGTACATGAAGGTCATTTGACAGAGATGATAATTTGTAAATCAAACAGCTTTGTGGAACTCCGAGCAGTGAAAATAGAAAAACTAAACGTAATACTGATAGTCATCTATAGACCTCCTCCAAACACCCTAACCAAAAAATTCTCAGAAGCCATTAATGAAGTCAGAAAGCTAATAAAGGCCATAAACCCTCCATCCCCAAATATAATGATCTGTGGAGACTAACTTCCCATTTATAAAATACAAAAAAGGTGGATAGGTGGATAGGAATATATATATATATATATATATATATATATATATATATATATATATACTGCAAACCCACAAGGAAAAAGAAAAATGATTCCAAGGCCTTTCGTGTATTCAAAGCTACACCTCATCAAGGAATGAAGATAAAAGGCGAGATGCCCATAAATATATACAACGTACAGGAAAAACAAAACAATTAGCACATACTTAACAAGGGTTAATGAGAGGCAAAAGAAATTTTAACATGATATCGTCAATTTTATACGTCCCCGCACTGTTATTGAAATTGTTTTTAAAATGAATAAATGCACATTCTAGAATATTTCTTTCTATTATATCTCTGTTTTTAACAAGTGCTTTAGAACTATCCCACTTGATGCTATGGTTACATCTATACATATGGTTAAATAAAGCATTGGAATTATTAGCTGTTCTACAAGCATATTTATGCTGTTTTACCCTAATATCTAACGTTTTACCAGTTTGGCCTATATATACTGAGTTACATTGTGTACATCCGATCGAATACACACAACCAACAACATTATCAGGGCTATTCTTTATTAGGCATGATTTAACAGTATTATTATACTTAAAGATTACATTAATGCCAATTGCTTTAAGTACAGTTGGAAGGTATTGAAAATTAACATGGTAAGGTAGGCTAAGGATATTTTTACGCTGAAATTCCTTTATAATTACATTATTATAATACCTATTCTTGGCTTTCTTAAGACAGTTATCTAAAAATGAAATAGGATAACATAATTTAGTACCAATATTCATGATATTGCATAACTCGGAATCTAAAAATTCAGGACTGACAACTCTCAATGCTTGAAGAAACATAGCAGAGAAAATAGAGGATTTAATCGAAGGATGATGGTCAGAATAAAAATGCATATAAGAGTTATTATTAGTAGGCTTACGGTAGACTTCATATTTGAACTGATTAGAACATCTCCAAATTTTTAGATCAAGAAAAGATAGGCTTCCATCATTTTCTTTTTCAACTGTAAACTTGATAGATGGGACTAAATTGTTGAGCCTACCAAGAAATAAGTCCACATCCAAATTATTAGGCCAAAGGCATAAAATATCATCTATATACCTGTACCAAACCAGGTTAAAATTAACAATCGTAGGCAAAATTCTACTTTCAAAAAATTCCATATATAAATTAGCTAATACAGGACACAGGTGAAAGGGGATTTCCCATAGCCAATCCAAATGACATAGCATAAAACTTATTTTCAAACTGAAATTTACAATCTTTGACACAAAGCTTAATTAACTCAATAAGAGTGCTGTGTTGCAGGGAAAGAACTTTTGTGAATAGCGAGCATACATCGAAGCTTACCAATTTGAAATTAGGATCATTAGGGGACTTCAGTTTGTCAATAAGATCCATGCTATTTACAATATGTGACTCAGAAATAGAGCCAACTAACGGCGTTAATAAACTAACTAACCATTTTGATAGCTTATAGGTTACGGAGCCCACTGAGCTAACAATAGGCCTCATGGGATTATTAACTTTGTGTGTTTTTACTAAGCCGTACAGATATGGTAGTGACGGATTGATACTAAGAAACTGCTGTGGAAGCCCATTATAGTTATTTTTTTAAATTTCTCTTAAGCATTTTATTAACATCCTCCAATGGGTCTCTATTTAGAGGTTTGTACGTGTCACGATCACTCAATAATGTATTCATCTTTTCAACATAACTGGTTTTGTCCATGATGACAATCAAATTGGATTTGTCCGCTTTAGTAATATGTAATGAATCATTATTTTTCAGTTTTTTTAGGGCTTTTTCAAACCTCAAAGGATAATTTGATTCAAACCTCGTATTAAAAGCACTATACACACAACCTTTAGCTAAAGTCACCTCACTTTCGGAAATATTACTATGTTTTTCAAAATTAATAAGACTTAGCAATCAGTAGGCTCAACAATTTAGTCCCATCTATTAAGTTTACAGTTAAAAAAGAAAATGATAGAAGCCTATCTTTTCTTGATCTAAAAATTTGGAGATGCTCTAATCAGTTCAAATATGAAGTCTACTGTAAGCCTACTAATAATAACTCTTATGTGCATTTTTATTCTGACCATCATCCTTCGATTAAATCCTCTATTTTCTCTGCTATGTTTCTTCAAGCATTGAGAGTTGTCAGTCCTGAATTTTTAGATTCCGAGTTATGCAATATCATGAATATTGGTACTAAATTATGTTACCCTATTTCATTTTTAGATAACTGTCTTAAGAAAGCCAAGAATAGGTATTATAATAATGTAATTATAAAGGAATTTCAGCGTAAAAATATCCTTAGCCTACCTTACCATGTTAATTTTCAATACCTTCCAACTGTACTTAAAGCAATTGGCATTAATGTAATCTTTAAGTATTGATTTATTGTTTGAAGTTTTTTATATGGAGGAGCTTAGCCAATAAGGCTATTTACATCCTCCAAGACCAAAACACCTTGTTCCAGGAGAACTTCCACTGTTCCTACATCAAGTGCTGGGTCTATTATTATTGGGATGAGACAGCAATAGAGAAAGCACACCATTACCTTCTTCAGTTCTAGGGCCAATTCCAGAACACTCAGAAAGGGATAAATATGAGGCCTGTTAGTACTACTAAACATGAACTGATAAAAATGGAACCAAGTACTAAGTCAACAGTAACAGCCAGATGGAGTAACTAGGAGGTAACAGATTAATAAACCTGTGGGAATGAAAATCGGTATACAATGCAAGATTTAAAACTCTCTCAACCGCCCAGATGCCACTACAAACTTGAATACTTGGTCCATAGTGAAGTGTATCAATGGGGAGAAAAACTATCCCCACCTAATAGGACTGATAAAGTAAAGTTCCTGACACCATATTGCAAAAGAGAGAATCTTAATTTTTTCCTTTGCCTAGTATAACATGGACAAAAAAGAAAGAAATGGGACAGTGTCTCTGGTAAATTACAACTAACACATAATGGGGAGAAAGCTAGTCCAATCCGGTGTAAGTAAGCCTGAAGGCCTACATGGCCAGAACGGAATCTAAATATTATAGAAGCTTTATAGTGGGAAGAAGGTACAGGCCAATTTCTTGTGCCCCAGGAAGGCTTAAACATTCCATAGAGAGTTGAGTGCCGTAATCTCTCCCATTGGGTTTTGTAATCATTTTGCACTGCCACTTTAGCTACTGCAAAACCCTCGCCTGGATGGAAATATAGCGAAGTTATAGCAGGGAGGGAATGAGCAGCCCTGGCCAGCGTATCAACCATCTCATTACCTGTAATTCCAACATGGCTCGGAACCCACTGGAAGGAAACCAGAATACCTGAAACAGAGAGGGTCTTCAGTAAAGAATGGATAGAAGTTGTTAAAGCCAGATATGTAGTGAGTGTGGGTGAGTTGATCAGGTGAAGAGAGGTCTGGGAGTCTGTAATTATTAGGACATTACAAGCATTACTTCTGGATACTAAAAAACACAATGCCTGTTGGATGGCAAATAACTCTGCTGCCTGTATACTATGATTGGGGGATAGTTTCCAGGAAAAACACCTTTTATGATTTGAAATGAAAACAGCTGATGAACAAGATGGTCCAGGCACATCTATCTTAGATCCATCAGTATAAATATACAAGTAATCTGGATACTTCTCTTCCAAGTATGCTGTGAAACACTGCACAATCACTTCTTTGGGGACAGGAGGTTCATATAAAAATGGGAGAGAGACAGGTTGGTACCAAATGCAATCTCCAAGGTGGGAAAGAAGGGAATACTGGAACTGTAAAAAATTTAAAATGTAATTGATACTTATTAAGAAGTCCAGTTGCTCTAAAGAAGAATGGCGGCTTATTTGCCACAGTCCAGTCCACTGCAAGGATCAAAGGATAATCCACCTCAAATGACTGACGTAAGGGGTGGGAAAATGGGGAAGCCAGAATATGAAGTACTTCCTCAGTGTAGAGAGATCTCTATCATATTGAAGGGCATGGAGACCAGTCTCACCCTGCAGGGCAATAATAGGAGTTGATGGGCGGGCACCCAAAATAAGGCGCATGCCAGAATTATGCAATGTTTCCAGTTTCTTCTTCAAGGTAAAGAGGCTGAATCATAAACAACATCAGCATACTTTATTTTACCCAAGATAAATGATCGGTAAAAAGTGAGAAGCGTAGATCGATCTGCACCCCATCGATGAGAGGCAACAGATTTTAACGAGTTTAGACGTTTCATACAAGATGTTACCAGGTAGTTAATATGACAAGACCAAGTCAGTCTGGGGCTGTCAAGGACCACTCCCAAAAACTGGTAGGATGTGACCATAGCTACTGGGGTGTTACTAATTTGGATAATAGGATTCACTGAAACCTTTTGATGTGTAAAGAACATAATTTTTGATTTTTCTTGATTCAGGGAAAGACCCCAGGTTCTGCACCAAGATGAGAACTTATCTGTTGCTTTTTGCAACATCTGTTGGGCTTCTAAAGGGGTGTTAGCTGCCACATAGAAAGCTGTATCATCAGCAAACTCTGATGATTGAACTGGATCAATACTTGGCATATCGGAGAGATATGCTGTGAATAACAATGGACTAAGAACTGAACCCTGGGGTACACCCTTTTTAAAGGGGAAAGGTGTTGAGTAGACATCATTAATTAGCACCCAAATGTGCGGTTAGACAAGAAGTTGTGCAACCATCTTAGTAAACGACCATGAATCCCCAAATCGCCTAACTTATAAAGTAGGCCAGTATGGGAGATGGTATCAAAAGCTCGACTGAGGTCAAAAAATATAACGAACATATTTTTTCCGTCGGAGAGCTTGGCGTATGAAAGTTTCCAACCTCAGAAGTTGATCCACTGTGCTTCTCTTCTTACGGAAACCACACTGCGAATCTCGAAAAACGTGACACGTTTCAAAAATCCATAGCAATCGCTGATGGACCATCCTCTCTAGTACTTTACCCAAGCAGGATAATAAGCATATGGGACGATATGAAGATGGACTTGAAGGGTTTTTCTGTGGTTTGAGGATAGGAATCATGATTGCCTGTTTCCATGATGAAGGATAGACCCCTGTGCTCAGGCTATCATTGAATGCTGATAATAGAAATGGCAAGTACTCCAATGGAAGATGACTAAGAAAATATTTATGTATATTATCCAGTCCCATTGCACCACCTCTTGTATGTTCACATTGCCTTAAGGAGAATTGTAATTCCTGCAATGTGAAGTCCAGGTTATAATCTTCATTGTAATCAAGAAATAAGGAAGACTGCATGTCCCTGCAAAATTCCTCATCTTCAATAACTGCTACAGTCCCAAAAAATGAATGGAAGAAGGCCCCCAAAACTTCTGCTTTGTCACGTACATCACTTACTATGGAACCATTTACAACAATAGGGTAAGTGAAGTGTGAATCTGTACCCTTAATGATTTTCCGAATTTGAGTCCAAACCTCAGTGGAAGGTGTAGTAAAACTGAGGTTTGAACAAAACCGACTCCATGAAATTCGCTTTGCCTGACGAATAGTACGACGAGCTATAGCAGTTGCCTTATTTAAGAGGATCTTATTATATTGAGTTGGGTGATGAGAATAAAAACGCCGAGCCCGACGGCGGGTGGCCACTGCCACACTGCAATCCTCCGTCCACCAGCATTTGTGGTATTTTGGAACAAAATTTCCTGTTGTCTTCTTCAGTGTAGAGGTACTTGTTTCCACTAATAAGGCTGTAAAGTGCTGTATTTTCTCATCTAAAGTCCCTTCTATAGCAGGGGCATCCGGAAGTGCTCTAGACCAAATTCTCCAATCTATGTCACGTAGTTTCCAAGTCGGACGTCGTTTATGAGGAGTGGATACTGGTGAAATTTGCAGAGCAGTGAGGACAGGAAAGTGGTCACTACCCAGGCTTCCACCAATGGCCACTGCACAGTTAGGAGCAAACCTACCTCTACATAATGAGAGATCCAACGTTGAATAACTTCCATTATTAATGTTAAATCTTGTTGGGAGATCTACTGGAGTCAATAACACAAAATCCGAAGAAAGAATAAAATTAAATAAATTTAAGGCCGTTGGTGTTGGAGAACCTGACATACCTGTATCCCAAGCCCTGTGTCTACCATTAAAATCACCACAAATAAAAGCTTGTTGACCGAGTTGACCAGCATAGTGTTCAATTTCTATAGTGGTTAATGAAAGGTGTGGGTTGTAAACTGTGAGTATATCTAAAGTACCACTGTTCACTTTTAAAGATAAAGCAAGGACCTCAAGAACTCCTGCTGGAAAGGGATGGAGAGGTAATGGTTGAAAGCACAAATCTGAACGAATCAGAAATAGCAAACCCCCACCCCCTCGGCCAACCCTATCTGCTCTGATCTGAGTATAATTAATAAAAGTAGGCTGGAGCCTTGTGGTTAACCAGGTCTCACAAACTGCCACTAAATGGGGTTTTTTGGTATAAAGAAAAAGTTTAAATTCTGACAAGTTAGATTGGAGACTGCGGGCATTCCACTGAGCCAACAAGAGGTTAGAAACCTTTGAATATGAAATGTTAAGTGGGTTTGCGAATTTGGACATGACGTTTCTGTTTGGGCATAGGCTTAGGTTTCAGTTTATCAAGGAATTTCGTCAGCTGGTCAGTTTTGAGGTCAGTGTGAAAAGCGTCATTAAATAAAGAAACAAAATTGGATAATGTACTCAAAGTCTTCTTGGAGAGACTACCACCACTCTGAAGGGTGAAGCTGAATAAACTTAAACATAGAACTTTAATGATGTCTGATGACAGAGCCATAGGTCCAAAAGGGGTAGAGGGTTCAGGGACCACAGCCCTACCATCCACCCCCACCCCAGAAGGCCCCTGGGACATTGCCTTAGTCGAGCCAGGTCTTCCCCTCACAACTCCACTCCAAGAATTCTGAAGGGGGGGAGAGGGATCCACCACATCCAAGCCTTGAGTCTCCTCTCTTGACATAATAGGTTTTGGTAGAACAGGAAAGTCATTACTTTTAAATGTTCTTTCTGAAACTACAGTAGGGTCCTGATTTCGGAGAACAGATCTAGCTTCACTATAAGAGAGATTAGATGTAAGTTTGAGCCTCTCTATTTCCTGCGCTGTTCTAAAATAGGAACAGCCACTGAAGCTAGCTGTATGGGGACCTGAACAATTGGCACAAATTTTAGTAGTCTTTGGACAAGAGGAGACAACATGACTTCCAGAACAATAAACACATCTCACTGTTTTTGACCTACAGGACTTAGCCATATGACCAAATACCTGGCACTGAAAACATTGAATTGGATGTGGAATAAACTGACGAACTCTATATGGTATATGCTATATAGATCTTTACCGGAAGAACTTGTGCATTGAAAGAAACTTTAATCTGTTGAATTGGAATATATGTTGAACCTGTTCTTTTTGTCAGTCTACTGACAGTTGCAACTGGATAATCATTATGAATTAACTCATCCTTAATAGCTAGTAGATCTTCCTCCAAATCTATAGGTCCTATAACACCATGCACAATATGAGTATCGTTAACTAAAGAACAATCCACCTCCCATGGGCCCAACTTCCAGGGAGTTCCCAAAAACTGGGAGGGAAGGGCAGAGGTAGTTTTTATTTGCACCGTGCCAGAGCGTCTCTGGAAAATGGTGCCTGCATACCCAACCCATGGAAAGGCGAATCCCTTAGTCTATGCTAAAGGCCAAAGGTCTTGACGCAAAAGAGATATCTTGTTTCTTGGGAGTAATTTTATATAAAAAGGATGCCCTCACTGGGTCTGAGAGCTCCGAATCTACAGGGGCCAGAGGCGCAGGAGGAGGAGGCCGGCTAGGCCCAACATTATCCAGTCCCTGGAGACCAGATTGGGGAGAAACGTCTCCTCCAACCACACCAGCTTCACAAGGCCCATCCACCTCTCTACTCCGAACCTTTGGTGGGGGCGAACGCAAAGAAGGAGAATGAGCCCGAATAACTGATGGAGCAAGAGAGACATCCTCCTCTGAATCAGATTCATGCAACCTCTTACCTCGCAACCTCTCGAGGTCCGAACTGGCAGCCATATCGTAACCAGGCGAATCCCCAGTACTCAGGCTAGGCAAAAGCCCGAGCTGAGCCGAGGACCCCTAACACAATGGACCTATCCTATTCAGAGACTAGGAGGTTACAATTAAAAAGTGATAAAGTCTAAATCGTAATTAACAATCGATAGAAGTTTTAAGTACGAATCTCAGTATATGAGCCTAGGCCTAATTGGCCAAGCCTTAGCCAGGCAAAGCCTGGCCCTTTGTTGTGACACTTAGAGTCTGCACTTAATGTAAGAAAAGTGGATTATTAAGTTTGATGGTTACACATCAGGGTATAAAATGTATAACCAGGCTGAAACTAACTTGTTTCAGTAATCTAATTTAAACTCTTTGATTTCAAGCAATTCTAGGTATGTCCCATAACTACGAAGGTTAACCGAAAAGTGATCTTTAAGTATAATAATACTGTTAAATCACGCCTAATAAAGAATAGCCCTGATAATGTTGTTTGGTTTGTGTGTCGATCGAATGTACACAATGTAACTCAGTATATATAGGCCAAAACGGTAGATATTAGGGGTAAAACAGCATAAATATGCTTGTAGAACAGCTAATAATTCCAATGTTTTATTTAACCATATGTGACAGATGTAACCATAGCATCAAGTGGGATAGTTCTAAAGCGCTTGTTAAAAACAGAGATATAATAGAAAGAAATATTCTAGAATGTGCATTTATTCATTTTAAAACAATTTTCCAATAACATTGGCGGGGACGTATAAAATTGATGATATCATGTTAAAATTTCTTTTGCCTCTCATTAACCCTTGTTAAGTATTGCTAATTGTTTTGTTTTTCCTGTACGTTGTATATATTTATGGGCATCTCACCTTTTATCTCATTCCCTGACAAGGTGTAGCTTTGAATACACGAAAGGCCTTGGTCGTTTTTCTTTTTCCTTGTGGGTTTGCAGCATTCATTCATTTCACGTGTTTTATTGTGAAATTCATCCCATATATATATATATATATATATATATAATATATCTATATATATCTATATATATATATATATATATATATATATACAAGGATAAGGGGGACACAAGAGAAGACCAGGAGCAAGCAAAAATGTTGATGGCTCTCACAAATGAGTTTATGCTGACACAGGAATAACAGAAAATACCAGAAAAAATAACTGCCTAGATCTGGTATTCATAACACAAACTTTATTGCTGATATAAAAATAACCCCAACCATTATCTCAGCAACTTAATCAAAGTATTAACAAATATGATGACAACATTAAAAGACTACACGCATATTGAGGAAAGAAACAAATTTGGGGGCATTTAACTTAAACTCCAAGACTATAAATTTGGAAGCAATCAGATCGCACATGGCCCAAATAGAGTGGAGAACAGTTTTAGACAATAAAACAACTGAAGGAATGCTAACAACCTTGGAAGAAAAAATAGTGAGAATTTAGAAAATATGCTCCAAAATCACAGTCAAAAGGAAAGAGGAGCTGGTTAGAGAGGCAAAGAGAAGAATAGTTCTGCAAAAGGAAGAGAGTGGAGGCAAAGTTAACCAACTGTGGAGATAATGCCAGGAAAGTAATAGAAGAAAAACTGGAGGGTATTGATAGGGAAATACAAACCCTGATTAAGGACCATACAGAGAGAAAAGAGGAAAAGGTGGTAGAAGCAATAAAGGAAAATCCAAATACTTCTATAGCTATGTGAAAATAAAAAAAAATAAAACGTGCACTGCTATTGTGCCTTAAGGAAGAGAAATAATTAACTAACCAACAATTCAAAGAAATATATGAACAGTGAGAGCCCAGTATGAATCAGTTTTTAGTACCCCAAAAAGTGACAAAGTGATACCTGACATAGATGCATTCTTTGAAGAGAAATTGCAAGGAGAGTGTATAACAGACCTTGATTTTACCCCAGAAGATGTAGCGAGAGCTATAGGACAAATGAAACCACATTCACCTGCAGGTCCGGACAATTAGAATGCATTATTGATTAAAAACTGTAAAAATGAATAGCTCCACCTTTATACTGGCTATGGAGAAGATACCTAGACACTGGGAAATACCGAGCACCTTGAAAAGAGCAACATTGTCTCTATATATAAAGGAGGGGACAGATCTTAAGCAAAGAACTATAGACCAGTGTCATTGATGTCCCACCTCACCAAAGTATTTGAAAGAATAGTTGAAGGGAAAATTTATGATTTCTTGGAGACACGAAATATTCAATGAAAATCAGCATGGATTCTGATCAGTTAGATCATGCCTATCACAACTGATAGAACACTACAACAATAACCTAGCTGCACTGGAAGGCAATGACAACTATGATGTCATATACACAGATTTTGCTAAAGCTTTCAACAAATGTGATCATGGTATAATAGCACATAAAAAGAAATATATGGGAATAACAGGCAAAGTCAGAAAATGGATCCACAACTTCCTCAGAGAACGTCTACAGGTCTTCAAAATTCAAGGTATATCATCATCAGAATCTAAGTATGCAGCTCAGTACCACAAGGGACGTACTGGCCCCACTCCTGTTCATTATCATGCTAACAGACATAGACAGTGAAGTAAATAGCAACAGTATAACAACATCCTTTGCAAATGATACAAAGATCAGCAGAAAAATCAGTGATGTAAATGAAGTGGAGGCCTTGCAGAGGGACACAAACAAAAATACAAATGGTTAGAAGACCACATGACATTTAACACAAGAAGTTTCACTCTTGAGATATGGTAGAAAGAGGAACTTAGACTGCATATTATGCTCCAATAGACAGGAAATTCAGAGAAGCATGAAAGCCAATTGATCTGGGGTAATAATGACTGATGATGCGAAATTTGAAACACAAAATCAGATAGCGATAAATAAAGCAAAAGAGTAGTGGGACAGGTACTAAGAACATTCAAAAGAAGGGACAGGAACAGTAATGTTCCCCTGCTAAAACAGTGATTATACCAAAACTTGAATACTGCTCAATTTTGATGTCCCCATATAAAAAGGAAGAAACTAATAAACTAGAAGAAATGCAGAGAACATTTCACAGCCAAGATTGATGGCTACAAAGAACTTGACTACTGGAAAGAAAGACTATGTAAACTAAATCTGTACTCCCTGGAAAGAAGAAAAGAGAGGTACACCATAATCTACATATGGAAAATATCGAAAAACTGGTACCAAACCTAAACTAAACCCAATTACCATTCAAACAACACTGGAAATAGAAAGGCAGCATGTGTAATATTCCCAAATTAAAGGCCTGACAAGGGACCTCCTCAACACAAGGAAAATAGCTTGGTTGTCTGGGGGCCAAGACTTTTCAACCAGTTTCCAAAGAACCTCAGAAATGTTACAGGGGTCAAAGTTGAAGTCTTCAAGAGAAGACTAGATTCCTGGCTCAGGACAGTACCAGATGAGCCAGGTGTACCTGGTAGAGACCTGCATGGGCCGATATTTTGTGGCCCGCACCCACCCGTACCCGTAAGCTTTTTATATAACCCGCCCGTACCGGGCCCATAATTTTTTTCCATGTTTTAGGGCCCACCCATACCCAGCCCGTAATTTTTTTCATGCTTTGGGCCCGCCCGTACCCGTGGCTCGTGATTTATTTTGTTTTGGAACCTAAACCTACCTGTGTATTTAGGAGGAGGGAGGAGGGAGCGGGGTGGACGCTGATTGGCCGGTGGCCGGCGCCTGCGCCTCCGACCAATCAGGTGAGCTTGCGCACAGGCGTGGCTCTCTTTTCTAAACATGATTCGGTCAATCGGCCCACCCGTACCCGCCCGCTAATTTTTATAAGCATGATTCGGCCCGCCCGTACCCGCCCGCTAACTTTTATAAACATGATTCGGCCCACCCGTACCCACCCGTGGGCCGGGCCAGACACGGGCCCACGGGCTTACCCGTACCCATGCAGGTCTCTAGTACCTGGCTCTGTACAGAGGAGAGTGCAAGAAAGTAACACTCCTCCACCAAGCAGACCTAGAAGCAGGACCACCAGCTTCACTTTCATGTGAAGAGAGACCAATGCACAGAATAGCAACAAGGTTAACAAGGTTATATGCAAACCCACAAGAAAAAAATTTTTCAAGACCTTTCGTGTATTCAGCAGTACACCTCATCAGGGAATGATAAGGTGTATTGCTGAATACACAAAAGGCCTTGGAATAATATTTTGTTTTCTTGTGAGTTTGCATCATTCACTCGTTTCACGTGTTTAAGTGTGAAATTCACACATACACTTGGACCCTGCTAAATCGATACTTGGTATTTTCGCTATTGTGATAATTTGACTATCTTTCTACATGTTGAAATATCAGACAAATTTTGAAAGATTTGGTAGAAATAGTTGAATTATACATCAATCACCATGTGGTACATCTGAGCGACACACACAATCAAACCTGCACTCCAGGCACCCATCTACCATTCATATTTTGTACTGAAAAACAATTTCCTCAGATTTATGAAAATTTAACCTTATGGTTATGCTTTATACATTATTGGTAAAGGTGACAATATGCATGGCAACAAAATAGGTCATGATAATTTTTATCTAGTATTGTAATATAATTATTTGTGGATTAACTAAACAAATACTATATGTATTTATTGCTAAAAAAATAAATTTTCCATTTATCTAGTTACTTTTTAGCATACATAATGCATTCATACACGAGTATTTATTTACTAAAATTATCTATAAGCATCTAGTCTAGAGATACTGCAATCAGCTTCCTCAAGGTAAGGTGTGTGAACCCTTTGCTCAACAAAATATTTGTTATTCATGAAACTTCCAAAATGTGTTTACATTTTCTTCATAGTCAAATTACCTACTGAAGTCATTAGGAAAACCCCTATATTTCTCCAAAATGTCAAAATGTCCAACAAATCTTGGAACCACATAATTTGGACCCTTTGGGTATTTTTGCAAGGGTAGAGCCCCAAATGTGTCAAATTAATGGGGTCTATTTAACTCATTTATTTTGTAATCTCCGTCTATTTTCTGTTCCTCCTTGATAATGTGAATATATCACGAAAGCGCTCGGACTTTGTGTTTCCTTTTCCTTGTGGTTGTTTGCTTATTAATAAGGTCACGTGTTATTTTGTGATTCTAGTGCATATATATATATATATATATATATATATATATATATATACAGGGGTTGGACAAAATAATATGAACACCCACCGATTTCACTGGTTATCTTTACGGACTGCTCAGACACAAAGTAAATGGTCAAATGACTGGCAAACCTATTTAAATGCGTAACAGAGAGTGTATACTTCATGTTATAACCCTCACGTTGTTTTTACAGATCTGAGTGAATTATGAATTAGCAGTTATGAAAGACCTGTCAGACTTCCAAAGAGGGCAAATTGTTGGAGCACGGATGGCTGGTGCATCGGTGACGAAAACCGCTCAGATGTTCAATGTATCCAGAGGAACTGTCTCTATGGTCATGTCTGCATACCAAAACCATGGAAAGACAAGCACCGACAAATGCAATAGTGACGCAAGAAGAAACTGTGTGATCAAGACCGCCGGGTGCTAAAGCGCATTGTGACAAAGAACCATAAGACACAGCTCCAAAAGTGACTGCAGAGCTTAACCAGCATCTTGCAAGCCCGGTATCGACCAGAACTGTACGTCGCGAGCTCCATGGAGCTGGATACCATGGGAGGGCTGCAATTGCCAAACCCTTCCTTTCCACATCAACATTGAGCGGCGCAGAAAATGGTGTAATGACCATAAGAATTGGTCAATGGACCGGTGGAAGAATGTAGTCTACTCCGACGAATCCTCCTTTACGCTATTTCCATGTTCCGGTCGAGTTTACGTCTGGAGACAGCCTAAAGATGCTTATGACCCCGACTGCCTGACCCCAACCGTTAAGCATGGAGGCGGATCTGTGATGGTTTGGGCAGCAATATCGTGGAATACTCTTGGCCCAGCTGTAGTACTGCATGGTAGGGTTAACGCCCAGGTCTATCTGTCAATATTGGCTGACCAGGTCCATCCCATGGTCCAAACGCTGTTTCCCAATGGCGGCGCCGTCTTCCAGGATGATAATGCACCAATCCACACTGCTGGGGTCGTTAAAAACTGGTTGAAGAGTATGTTAGTGCCGTAGAACACTTGGATTGGCCTCCACAATCCCCGGATCTTAACATTATCGAGCATCTGTGGTGTCAGTTGGAGCAGCAGGTCAGAAGCCGATTCCTACCACGGCGTCTTTGGCGGAACTGGAGCAGGGTTTGCTCGAAGAATGGCTCAGGATTCCTCTAGCCCTGTCCAAAAAGCTGTATGAATCAATTCCCCGACGCATTGCAGCTGTTATTGCTGCTAAAGGAGGACCAACTCCATATTAAGAATAAAAACCGCCATTTATCAAGGTGTTCATATTATTTTGTCCACCCCTGTATATATATATATATATATATATATATAATATATATAATATTATATATAATATTATATATATATATATATATATATATATAATTATATATATATTATATACACAAAAATTTGCTTGAAATAACTTTTGACTGAACTGGCTCCATGATATGCAGAGATTATGACAGAGTACTGACGATTGCAGTTCTGCAGTTTTAGAATTAAGGTCTGGTGTGATGTGAAGCTAGTTTACCAATATGTCCCGTTTAAGTAAGATTTGAACTGGAATGGGACTGTGCACATTTGATTAGAATAGTAGACTATTCCATAGCGAGGGAGTAACTTTTGTGACATTATCATTTGTTTTCAGGTTATTTTATTTCTGAGTCTCGGTCAAGATGACACTGTAGCAGCCAGTGAAAAAAAAGATAGTTGTGCATAACATGTTATGCAAATTTTGCAGATATCAAATTGCTGTTTCAAGTTTACATTTAACCGAGCCTAAGTTTTCTCTAAAAGGAATTGCATTAGGGTCATTCCATGTCAGTTCAAACGGAAATTTTGCGTAAAAAAACGTGACCATCACCAATGTTTTTTGAAAATTGGCACACTTATAGATCTCGGTGAGAAAAACAGAATGGCCCTTGTTTCAACCCTCTAGGTCATATGGTTTCCGAGATATGGCCATTCGAATTTTGTAAAAGAGGGTCAATTTCCAAGGTCATACCATATTTAAACATGAAATATCTCAGCTCCTATTGCACTTACAGAGACCATTTAAACACTATTTTAAAGCTTTTAAGCAGATCTACAACTTTGTTTCTATTCATATTTTACCTCAGTGGTAAAAAAAAAGTGATCTTATTTTTGACCTTTGACCTTGTGTAGGTTATTTGATGTCACAACTGATTTTTTTCTCCTTTCACCCAATTTTGGGTACACATGTCTACCTTAAACCTAGACACAAGGTTTTTAGTGTTGATTAAGTTAGTAATAGATGCTACAGCCATTTCAGTGGACCATACCTACCTCCATTTTGACCAAGTACCTTTTTCCACCAAACTTTGGAGCGCCGTTTCTTTGGAACTGTTTGAGCTAGTGTGTGTTGAGAAAGTACCATTAGATTTGTCTCACTGAGATCTATATGTCTGCTATTTTAGACAATTTGTCTTTTAAATAGTATATTAAAATAACCTATTCCTTTATTTTTACCAATTGAGTTATAAGAACTGATTCTTGTCTAGCTGGGTGAAACCATGAAAAAGAGGCTCAACATACTTTATTTTAAAAAAGGCAGTTATTAGGTATTACAATATATTTTATGGAAGCCATTATTGTACATTTATAATAATAAAGTATTTGTATACACCTTTCAAGGTATTATTTATCCTACCAAAGATTTGACCTTAGACAAAAACTGAGATCATTATTCAACAGCAAACAGTAAGAAGAAAAACCTATAATATGAAGACTTTAGTCCTGCCTAATAAGACTCAAATTTAAATAGGAATGCTAAGATACTAACCTAAATACAAAATATAATTATAGATAATAAATGGTACAATACATAATGGCTTTAATAAACAATGATAAAAAAAAATGTAAGTACCACTGAACTAACTTACAGACATTTCATATGAAATTGTGTACCTAATATTATCAATGACAAAAAAAAAGCTGGTAAAAAAAAATCACATCGATGAGGCAAAAAGATTACTGTTGGCTGTTACACTACTAAATGCTCAAGCATAGATGTGGCCTTCTTCATTTCTGACCGGGTCAAAGTTGTATGTCCTGCCATTTGTGTAACTGGACTCACAATCATCAGCACATCACTGGCCGGCAACTAGAAGTTTCATCAGGTGGGGAAGGATATACAAATGAGCGTGCAGGTCCATGGGGGTGAGGAAGGTCAAGTTGACCTCATTGCTCTCTGGCTTGACATCTAAAATGCAGGCAAGATACCAGTGGGAATCATAGACTGCTAAGCCAATAGCCTTTCATAGATGCCAATGGGGATGTTGCTTCTCTGAAGATGTGATTCTTTCAATCTGATTGGCTTTGATGCAATGGATCTTCTGGGTTTCCTGAAAATAACATAGGTTTTAGCAATGGGATATAATTTCAGAATATTTTGACATTCGATCATTATTCAGAGTATTGAAAATTTATTGAGAGATTATTTTATTTAGTGCATATTATGCTAAGTTTACTTTAAATAGGCACAGTAATTATAGAAATAATATGGCCCATTTAGACACTGTCAACATAGCTACAGACTTTTTCACTGTAGGCTGCAGTGGTTTTAAGGTAAATTTGGTTGGCAGCCAGATTACTAACTATGGTTAAGCTAAATTCATTAAAATTAATTTAGACTTACGACAAATGAAGTTGCCAGTTGAACGTTACCCCTTCTGTTTTCTAACTAGTCCATAAGTTTATTTAGTTTCCAGATTTTGAATCTTATTTGTTAAGTCACTATTTGGCACACTGCTAAGTTATTTATTCATAGGGGCTAATTTCCAGACCTAGGTTTTGCAGTTTAAGTTAGGCTAGGGCTGTATTGCCCTTAAGTTTTTGTTTTTAAAGGTTTCATGTTTGAAGGTTTTTACTTAAGTTAGGGCTATATTTCCCTTAAGTTTAATAGGGGCTATTCCAGCCATTTAATTATTAGTTAGGGATCTTGTAGCCCGGTTTGAGTTTCTTCTCGGTACCTAGTTTTCAATCTCTTACCTAAGTTAAGTATTTTGATTAAGCTACTTACACCTAGTTCTGGTAGGCCACTATTTAGTTAAACAGGGTTTTTAGTTTTTAGTTTAATTGCAGTGGTTAATACTGGGATTTAAGGTTGACTTTAAGTTGCTCAGTTACAGGAGCAGCTCGCAGGTAGGCACTGTGGAACTGCAGCACCCCCATGATCTTATGATCTTTATATTAAATATTTAAAATAGCCTCTCTGATTGTTTTTTTTCAATGAACTTTGAGTTTTTAAATCAGATTATATCCTTTTTTCCTTAAACTATTTCAATGCCGAATGAATGATCACGAAGTAGCTTCAGCCTTCCCATGGAACTGCGTACTAACAGTCCAGATTTGTTCGAAACGCTTGAAACCTCAGTGGTGGATGTACGAAGAGCGAGTCAGAATTGCAGGTTTAAGAGGATCCAAAGCACTGTGGACAGAGCAGTGCTGATTTGTTTGTTTGACGTGGTAGTTGTGTTGCTGTATCGTTTGCTAATTCAAAATTTAATTTCCGAATTGCATTTATCAATGATTCGTTATCATTTATTTTTGGTTGTGAGATTGAAGTTAATTATATAATAATTGGATTATTTACAATATATAGCTTTCATTTCTTAGAATATTTTTTTCGCAAGTGACTTTATTTTTTGAAATTTTAACTAGGCGCTTATTCTATTATCATGGCTGCGCTAGCCCCAGAAGTGAGTCGGGTGACAGTGAGTAAAATTCAGTCTCATAATTTTTCACAGTTATCTCTTCAAGAAAAAATAGCTATAAAAACTGAAGGACGCCCTACACCAGAAATTCAAATATCTCAGCCCGGAATAGGTAACAATAAGAAATATATTCGTAGTTTTAATTCAGAATGGTACCAAAGAAAAAGTTGGCTTTGTGGTTGTAAAGTTAAAAATGCATTATTTTGTTTCCCGTGTCTACTACTCGGTGGTGACTTGACGTGGACAAAAAGTGGTTTTACAAATATAAACAAAATGAAAGAAAAAACTGAAAAGCATGAGTGTTCAAAGAAGCATATTGATAATGTGATTTCCCTGTCACTTTTAGGAACAGTAAATATCAAAGAAAAACTTCGTGAGGCTTACAAACTTTCGATTATCGAACATAATAACAAAGTTACAAAAAATCATGAAATATTGTCGAATAATAGACTGCATTAAATTCTGTGGAAATTTTGAGATTTCTTTACGTGGACATGATGAAAAAGATGATTCGGCAAATCCAGGTATATTCAGGGGATTAATTAATTTCGCATCAAAATTAGATCCTGATCTAAAAAAACATTTAGAAAGCAACACAGTCTTCAAGGGCATTTCCAAAACCATTCAGAATGATATTCTTGACTGTGTGCTGCAGGTATCCCGCAATCAAATAAAAAAAGAAATTAAAGAAGCTTCGTTTGTGGTGGTCATGGCTGATGACACAACTGATGTTTCTGAACACACTCAAATGGTTATTGTTCTGGGATACGAGCTGAATGAGGAAGTCTTTGAGCACTTCTGGGTTTCTTTACTCCGGAAAATCAAACGGCAGAAGGACTATCTAAGTGCATTCTAGATCAGCTAGATATTCTTCTTGAAGGAAACAAGCAGAAACTAATTGCTCAGACATTTGATGGCGCAAATGTCATGAAAGGAAAAAAAGGGGGAGTTCGGGCTAAAATTAAAGAAGTTTACAATAATGCACACTTCATTCACTGTTATGCCCACCAACTGAATCTGATTATGAAAAATGCAGCAAGTACTACCCGAAATTCAAGAATATTCTTTTCTAACCTCTTGGCTATACCAACATTTTTCTCCAGGTCACCACTTTGTCTCTCTATCTTAAGCAAACATATGGCCAGCCGCATTCCTCGTCCATCCCCTACTAGATGGAATTTTCATATACACACCGTAAACTGCATCTATGAAAATTTTGAACCCTTAAAAAAATGCCTTGAAGAAATACAGTCGACAGCAAACGCAGATCAAACCATTTCAGAAGCAACAGGAATTTTGCACGTTTTGAATAACGAAAAGTTCATCTTTTGGTTAAAACTTTTTCATCAGATAATGCCTCACGTAGAAGTCATTTACAATCAAATGCAATCTCGAGCTATTGACTCGTGTAAAGTACAAGAATATACAGCAAACTTCAACAATGCCATTTTAAAAATAAGAAATTCGGAGTACTGTGAAAATCCTTCAAAAACACTCATGATTGAAGCAAAGGAAGTGTGCGACTGCGTATGTGTTGACATAGCTGAGAGGTATTCATTTACCAAACAATTAATAGCTGCTAAGCTGTTTACCAAGGAAAACTTCGATAGTTATAATATGAAAATGCCTATGGAAGAGGTAATGGTGACCACTGAGGCATATCCCATGATTGAAAAAGAAAAGCTTCTTACTGAACTACAAGTTTTCTATAGTAGACCTGATATGCAGAGCTGGGCACTTGCGTTTTTTTTTGCGTTTTTTTGCGGTACTGCGGTACTGCGGTACTACTACCGCACTACCAAACCGGTACCGCATAACGCAGTACCGCAAAGGATCGCTGAAAGTACAGCAGTACCGCTACCGCATTCAAATTTCCCGCGGTACTTTCCGCGGTACCGACCAACACGGTAGTACCGCAGTACCGCAGTACCGCAAAAAAAACCGCAAGTGCCCAGCTCTGCTGATATGCACAATTACGACAGGTTAATTGATCTGCTGAAATTTATCACTGAAAATAATCTAGTAGATGTTCTTGGAGAACTAGCTAAGCTCATAAAAATTCTTTTGACCATCCCCATGACTACATCCGAGGCCGAATGCTGCCATTCAACATTAAAAAGAATAAAGACGTTCTTAAGGAGCACTATGAATCAGGAAAGACTAAATGCTCTTGCAATGATTTCAATAGAGAAAAATTTGAACAACAGTACACAGAATTTCAATGAAAAAGTAATAGACCTTTTCGTTCAGAATAAAAACAGAAGAATGGAATTTGTTTATAAATAAAATTTTTGGCAAATTCGAAATTACCTGTTAAGTGTAAGTACCCTATAATTGATTTTATGATACTATTTTACTTATTTTTATGACTGAGTAGTGAGTAGTTATCTATTTATCTATTCGACTTTCTCTCTCTCTCACATGTCATATATATATATATATATATATATAATCGACACAATTGTTCGCAATTTCTGAGGCAGCACCCCCATAACTAAAAGTCACGAGCCGCCACTGCTCAGTTAGTTGAGGAACTACAAGAATTTTTTATAAAAAACTAACCCACTTGATTCAACAGTCAGAATATTTTGAATGAATTCCAAAGAGCTGAGTTTTTTGTCTCAAAAACTTTTTCTTTCTTCTTTTTGTTAATTAGGGAAACCCAACTTCACTAGTTGGTTGGTTAGAAACAAGGGTTATTTTTTTTATTTCTAAATTTATTTTGTGGTAAATATTTGTTTTGTTTATATTTTATTTGGAAATATATGTTGTTATTAGTAGTTTTTGAATTGTTGACTTTACTAAAATTGACACCCTAAATTACTGGAAATCAGAGGTGAAGGAGATGCCACCAAACTCTCGGAGCTTATTGACTGGAACTCTGTTGTGACTGACCCTCCTCTGACCTGCTCCGTCACTACTGCTGCAATCAAGAAGTTTCTGGATAGACCAATGGAAGTTCCTGCATGGCCCTCACACACACAGTCAGTAGAGAGGTGTGTAAGGATGACAACTGAAGCAGCACAACATGTTTACTCACAACAGAGGAGGGAGGCACACATCAGTGGCCAGGTGGCCAGTAGGGAGCTCATGTCCAGGAACAAGAGCAAGGCAGACATGGCATCCTTGGCAAAGTTCAAGAAACCTATCTATATTTCTAGTTTTAATATTGAAATGCAATCAAAATGTCTTTAATTGTATGTATGTAAAATGTAGTTATATATGGCATCCTTGGCAAAGTTCAAGAAACCTATCTATATTTCTAAGTTTTAATATTGAAATACAATCAAAATGTCTTTAATTGTATGTGTAAAATGTAGTTATATATGGCAGCCTTGGCAAAGGTCAAGAAGCCTATCTATATTTCTAAGTTTTAATATTGAAATACAATCAAAATGTCTTTAATTGTATGTAATGTACGTAAAATGTAGTTATATATAATAAAAAATACTTGCAAAAATTGCTGATTTTTCGTAAACTTCAACTTCAAATATAAGTTGCTAGGAGTGGTCAAATCTGGATTTTAAAGCCATATTTCGATTTAGCACACAAAAATGCATCATTTGGTCACTAGTAGTTTTTGAATTATTGACTTTACTAAAATTGACACACCCTAGTCATATATATATTTTTTGGCACAATTATAATTATACAGTACATGTAATATAATATAAAAGTGAAGATATAATATAAAGACATTCACCAAGACTGATGACTGAAGAATGATGTGCTGTTGAGACAGGGATTTTATAAAACTTTTATAAATAGCACACGAGATGTAGACCAAGCATGCAGCAATGGCGAACTGATGAACAAAGCAAAGTCAGTTGAGAACTGGTACATGCAAGTCCACTGTGCAGTATGCCAGACCAGTGGGCAAATTCTGAATTAAAAACATAGTGGGGTGTTTTGGTGCAAATGACAGACCATCAGATTTTTTGGATTAAAGGAGTTTTACTGTACTAGAATTTATTTTGCAGGGGTGATAGAAAAAATATACACAATTTAATATATATTTAGAAACCTTTGTTCTGTACCCAGTTTTACACTCCTTATCTCCTCATTGATTATTCTTAGGAATGAAAATAACTTTCCATAATGAAGCTTTTATTGCATAAAAATATTTATATGCACTAAATAAATATCAAAATTCCTTTCTGAACCAAAAAGAAAATAATTTAATCCATTTTTGAAACATTATTGAGCACATAAGTTGTCTAGATGGATATCTTGCACATTCATATAGAGTGTCTCTTATCTTTTCTATAGCATATGCCTTGTACCTCAGTTTTGGTAAGGGGGAGGATTGAACACTGAGTAATATTCCAAAATATACCTTTAATATTAACTAAAAATAATTATTTCCCATCTTTTCTCCCCCTTTACTTCCAAGGGTATTCAAAGCAAAAGTTCATCATAGCAGAAAAATCAAACATTCAGAAAGAAAACTATTTGGCTTGTGATGAATAGTGAGAATGAAGAAAATCCTAAAGTTTTACAAAAAAAACTTGTGTAACTACTCAGTTTGCTCATATCAAACAAAGGTGAAACAAAATCTTAAAATCCATTTAAAAATTCACACATGAAAAAAACATTTCATTTCAAATGTGGAGAGTGTTCTTTTAGTGCAACACAAAAGTCTAACCTGAAAAGTCATTTAAGAATCCACCCTGGTGTAAAACTTTATAAATGTGGAGATTGTTCTTTTAGCACAGCACAACACTCTGACCTTAAAAACCATTTAAGAATTCATACTGCCGAGAAACCTTTTAAATGTAGACATTGTTCTTTTAGTGCATCACATAAGTCTAGCCTGAAATGGCATTTAAGAATCCACACTGTTGGCCTATACATGCAACAGAAACTTGTCCCAAACTTTAGTCCAAAGTTCCCCAGCCAAAGGTACAATCCAAAACCCCCTCCTTGGAAAGTTAAATTAACTAAACAACTTACACAAGCCAGATGAGAATTGAACCAATTAAAGCAATATTTCCAAGCACCCACACAACAGGGAAAACTCAAAAACAATAGAGAAAATAAAGAGGAAGTATAACCTGAGAGATAATCAATTACATGACAAGGTGCTGGAATTGGAGGGAGAAATCCCAGCCATAGCCAATAGAATCAGGAATAAACAAAAGCAGATTGACATGAAAAACCATAACAAACAATTTTCATCAAACCCTAGAGGCTTTTACCAAAATCTCATTAGGGAAAGAATAATAGTTCATGAACCACCAGATCAAACCCAGCTGGAGGCATACTGGAAACCCCTCTTTGAAACCCCTGAACAGCATAATCAGGATGCTGATTAGATAGAGACCATCAGGGTGGCAAATGAGGGTAAACCAGAAATAGAGGAGTTATTTATGACAGAAGACAAGATAAGAAGGAAACTGGCAAAATTCTCCAACTTTAAAAAACCTGGCCTAGACAAGCTCCCGAATTTCTGGCTGAAACAGGTCACGGCATTACACCACCATTATACTGCCGCCTTTCACAGGATTTTGCAGGGAGTAGAAGAAACACCAGAATGGCTTACAAGTAGAGACACAACCCTCATCCCTAAGACTCGTGAGACAAATCTCCCAAATAAATACCACCCAATCTGCTGTCTCACCACCACCTATAAACTTTTTACAGGCCTAATTGCAGACAGTATGTATGAACACCTGGATGCTGGAGACTATCTGGGAAAAGAACAGAAAGGATGTAGAAGAAACTGCTTAGGTACAAAGGAGCAGCTACTCATCAACAAAACTATCCTTGAAGACTATAAAAAGAGAGGCAGAAACCTTAGTATGGCATGGATAGACTATCAGAAGGCATTTGATAGTGTCCCACACTCATGGATTTTGGAATGCCTTAAACTGTACAAAATCCACCCTACCATTATTAGCACTCTAACAAACCAGATGACAAAATGGCAAACAAACATCAATCTTACCCATGAAAATGGGAAAATATCCATTCCCCATGTCAAGATTATGAGGGGTATATTCCAGGGGAACAGCTTATCGCCCTTGCTATTTTGCCTCACCCTGGACCCCCTTAGCAAACTACTTAGCAATAATAACAAGGGCTACAACCTGTCGAACTAGGCGAAGAAATCCTGACAGTGTGCTGAACCATCTGTTTATGGATGATTTGAAGCTGTACACAGACTCTGACCAAAACCTGGAATGCCTATTAAGGATTGTCCATACTTTCTCCAGTGACATCAAAATGAAGTTTGGATTGGACAAGTGTGCTAAGTGTACACTTAGAGGGGGTAGGAAAATACAAACCCATAACATCAATTTAGGAGAAGACACTGAGATTAAAGACTTGGAAGAGGATAGTTCCTACAAATATCTTGGGATAGAAGAAAGTGGAAATATAGAACACCAGCAAATGCGAGAGAAAATCAGTGGAGAGTATGTACGAAGACTGAAAAAGATCTGCAAAACCCAACTTACATCAAAGAATAAAATAACAGCCATAAACCAACTCGCCATTCCTGTTATCAATTATAGTGTAGGGATCATAGACTGGCCACAATCAGAACTAAATAAACTGGATGTTAAGACCAGAAAGATCCTCACTCTAAACAGAACAACATACCGGAACCAGTGTCTTCCCAGATTGTACCTACCAAGAAAACTGAGAGGAATGGGATTGACTGAGGTTAACCAGCTGCACCAATCATCAACCATCAGCATTGGGCAGTATCTAAAAAGTTTGAGTAGTCCTACAATAGCTCTGGTCCGTGAACACCATAACACAAGGGTAACGCAACATACTTCCATAACCAAGCTGGCTCAGCACTTTGGAGGCAATAATATGATGGAAGAAGTAGAAACTGAAAGAGTACCAGCCACCTTAATAGCTAGGAAAAGTCTCAAAAGATTTGTTAAAGAACAACAGGCCAAGCATGTAGAAGAATGGGAACAACATCAAAGAGCTGGAAAATATTATCAAGAATTACAGAAGGATTATATCAACAAAGAAGGATCATGGGAATGGTTAAGGAGAGGAGTTCTGCAATATGACAGAGAGCGACTAATAATGGGTGCCCAAGATCTTGCACTCCTAACAAATGCATTTAAAAAAATGGCAGGAATAAGTACTAGAGATAGGTGTAGATTCTGTCATGTTGAGGTAGAAAGTGTTGGCCATCTAATATCAGGCTGCAGGGTGCTCCTGGCAGAGGGGTACTATACAGACAGACACAATAAAATTTGTAAATATATTCACTGGAAGATTATGATAGCATTAGAATTAGAATGCAATAAAAATGTATGGGAAAACACACCTGCACCAATTACTGGAAACAACCATTATACCATATACTATGACACAATAATCCCAACAGCCACTTTTATAGACAATTCTGCAGTAAAACCGGACATAGTAGTGTGGGACAAGAGGGAAAGGAGTGCCTTACTTATTGAGGTCAGTGTCCCAAATGATTATGGCCTTAATAGAGCGGAAAGGGAGAAAATTACAAAATACCAGGCACTCATATATGACATGAAGAGAAACTGGAGATTGAAAGACACTGCCATTCTCCCCATCATAGTTAGGGCAACAGGTATGATGAAAAACAACTTATCAAGTTACCTGAACTCAATCCCAGGACAGCCCCAGGCCATAGAAATCCAAACAGGGGCATTAAAAGGAATGGTCACCCTCCTTAAACGAACGCTAGGACAAGTTCAGACATTGTTGAAGTGTTTGGCTTTTGGTGGAAGCCCCACTTCTAACTGTAAAAAATATATTAAAAAGTATAAACCAAAAGAGAAAAACCTTTTAAATGTGGGCATTGTTCTTTTAATGCAACATGAAAGTATGGCCTGAAAGCACATTTAAGAATTCACACTAGAGAGAAACCTTTTAAATGTGGAGATTGTCCTTACAGTGCAGCACAAAAGATACCCCTGGAGATAGGGGATTTAAAGAATACTTCCCACGTGGTCCCAGTGTGTTGTAAAAGGCAACTAAAAATAAGGGATGGGTGCGGGGGAAACCCCTCCCACCTGTATGTAGCTTTCCACAAACAAGAATGTTATGTAATATCTTAATTAATGATATTGAAAATTTCTTCCCTTTTGATGTGATGAGGAACAATGAAAAAGTTAATTGAATTTTAGCACATTTATTATGCCTCTAATTTTTTCTTCTGAATATATTGTTGTACTTAATTAATTTTCCTAATGCTGTACATTATTAAATAAAAATATTATACATTAATATTTATGTTGTTAAAAAACCTGAATGTAGAGTGTCTCGTATAAATGGAACATTCTTCAATATACGTCAAAAAAGTGAAAATTGTACCGGGGTAGGAGGCTTAAAAAAGCGAAAATAATTTATGAGGGAGTTCCTGTGTTAAATTCAAAACCTCACAATATGTACCTTTTCAATATAAAATTTTGACCCACCTACTCCTCGCCCACCCTGGTGCATAAGTGGGTTGAGGGGACCTTTTTGTCCTGGTTGGTGTCCTGCCAGTGTGTGAGCTTTCCTTAATAGACATTACATAACCATTCTTGTTTGTGGAAAGCTACATACAGGTGGGAGGGGTTTCCCCCGCACCCATCCCTTATTTTTAGTTGCCTTTTACAACACACTGGGACCACGTGGGAAGTATTCTTTAAATCCCCTATCTCCAGGGGTATCTTTTGTCACCCTCCTTAAACGAACGCTAGGACAAGTTCAGACATTGTTGAAGTGTTTGGCTTTTGGTGGAAGCCCCACTTCTAACTGTAAAAAATATATTAAAAAGTATAAACCAAAAGAGAAAAACCTTTTAAATGTGGGCATTGTTCTTTTAATGCAACATGAAAGTATGGCCTGAAAGCACATTTAAGAATTCACACTAGAGAGAAACCTTTTAAATGTGGAGATTGTCCTTACAGTGCAGCACAAAAGATACCCCTGGAGATAGGGGATTTAAAGAATACTTCCCACGTGGTCCCAGTGTGTTGTAAAAGGCAACTAAAAATAAGGGATGGGTGCGGGGAAACCCCTCCCACCTGTATGTAGCTTTCCACAAAAAGAATGGTTATGTAATGTCTATTAAGGAAAGCTCACACACTGGCAGGACACCAACCAGGACAAAAAGGTCCCCTCAACCCACTTATGCACCAGGGTGGGCGAGGAGTAGGGTGGGTCAAAATTTTATATTGAAAAGGTACATATTGTGAGGGGTTTGAATTTAACACAGGAACTCCCTCATAAATTATTTTCGCTTTTTAAGCCTCCTACCCCTGGTACAATTTTTCACTTTTTTGACGTATATTGAAGAATGTTCCATTTATACGAGACACTCTACATTCAGGTTTTTTTAACAACATAAATATTAATGTATAATATTTTTATTTAATAATGTACAGCATTAGGAAAATTAATTAAGTACAACAATATATTCAGAAGAAAAAATTAGAGGCATAATAAATGTACTAAAATTCAATTAACTTTTTCATTGTTCCTCATCACATCAAAAGGGAAGAAATTTTCAATATCATTAATTAAGATATTACATAACCATTCTTGTTTGTGGAAAGCTACATACAGGTGGGAGGGGTTTCCCCCGCACCCATCCCTTATTTTTAGTTGCCTTTTACAACACACTGGGACCACGTGGGAAGTATTCTTTAAATCCCCTATCTCCAGGGGTATCTTTTGTGCTGCACTGTAAGGACAATCTCCACATTTAAAAGGTTTCTCTCTAGTGTGAATTCTTAAATGTGCTTTCAGGCCATACTTTCATGTTGCATTAAAAGAACAATGCCCACATTTAAAAGGTTTTTCTCTTTTGGTTTATACTTTTTAATATATTTTTTACAGTTAGAAGTGGGGCTTCCACCAAAAGCCAAACACTTCAACAATGTCTGAACTTGTCCTAGCGTTCGTTTAAGGAGGGTGACAAAAGATACCCCTGGAGATAGGGGATTTAAAGAATACTTCCCACGTGGTCCCAGTGTGTTGTAAAAGGCAACTAAAAATAAGGGATGGGTGCGGGGGAAACCCCTCCCACCTGTATGTAGCTTTCCACAAACAAGAATGGTTATGTAATGTCTATTAAGGAAAGCTCACACACTGGCAGGACACCAACCAGGACAAAAAGGTCCCCTCAACCCACTTATGCACCAGGGTGGGCGAGGAGTAGGGTGGGTCAAAATTTTATATTGAAAAGGTACATATTGTGGGGTTTGAATTTAACACAGGAACTCCCTCATAAATTATTTTCGCTTTTTTAAGCCTCCTACCCCTGGTACAATTTTTCACTTTTTTGACGTATATTGAAGAATGTTCCATTTATACGAGACACTCTACATTCAGGTTTTTTAACAACATAAATATTAATGTATAATATTTTATTTAATAATGTACAGCATTAGGAAAATTAATTAAGTACAACAATATATTCAGAAGAAAAAATTAGAGGCATAATAAATGTACTAAAATTCAATTAACTTTTTCATTGTTCCTCATCACATCAAAAGGGAAGAAATTTTCAATATCATTAATTAAGATATTACATAACCATTCTTGTTTGTGGAAAGCTACATACAGGTGGAGGGGTTTCCCCCGCACCCATCCCTTATTTTTAGTTGCCTTTTACAACACACTGGGACCACGTGGGAAGTATTCTTAAATCCCCTATCTCCAGGGGTATCTTTTGTGCTGCACTGTAAGGACAATCTCCACATTTAAAAGGTTTCTCTCTAGTGTGAATTCTTAAATGTGCTTTCAGGCCATACTTTCATGTTGCATTAAAAGAACAATGCCCACATTTAAAAGGTTTTTCTCTTTTGGTTTATACTTTTTAATATATTTTTTACAGTTAGAAGTGGGGCTTCCACCAAAAGCCAAACACTTCAACAATGTCTGAACTTGTCCTAGCGTTCGTTTAAGGAGGGTGACAAAAGATACCCCTGGAGATAGGGGATTTAAAGAATACTTCCCACGTGGTCCCAGTGTGTTGTAAAAGGCAACTAAAAATAAGGGATGGGTGCGGGGGAAACCCCTCCCACCTGTATGTAGCTTTCCACAAACAAGAATGGTTATGTAATGTCTATTAAGGAAAGCTCACACACTGGCAGGACACCAACCAGGACAAAAAGGTCCCCTCAACCCACTTATGCACCAGGGTGGGCGAGGAGTAGGGTGGGTCAAAATTTTATATTGAAAAGGTACATATTGTGAGGGGTTTGAATTTAACACAGGAACTCCCTCATAAATTATTTTCGCTTTTTTAAGCCTCCTACCCCTGGTACAATTTTTCACTTTTTTGACGTATATTGAAGAATGTTCCATTTATACGAGACACTCTACATTCAGGTTTTTTAACAACATAAATATTAATGTATAATATTTTATTTAATAATGTACAGCATTAGGAAAATTAATTAAGTACAACAATATATTCAGAAGAAAAAATTAGAGGCATAATAAATGTACTAAAATTCAATTAACTTTTTCATTGTTCCTCATCACATCAAAAGGGAAGAAATTTTCAATATCATTAATTAAGATATTACATAACCATTCTTGTTTGTGGAAAGCTACATACAGGTGGGAGGGGTTTCCCCCGCACCCATCCCTTATTTTTAGTTGCCTTTTACAACACACTGGGACCACGTGGGAAGTATTCTTTAAATCCCCTATCTCCAGGGGTATCTTTTGTGCTGCACTGTAAGGACAATCTCCACATTTAAAAGGTTTCTCTCTAGTGTGAATTCTTAAATGTGCTTTCAGGCCATACTTTCATGTTGCATTAAAAGAACAATGCCCACATTTAAAAGGTTTTTCTCTTTTGGTTTATACTTTTTAATATTTTTTTACAGTTAGAAGTGGGGCTTCCACCAAAAGCCAACACTTCAACAATGTCTGAACTTGTCCTAGCGTTCGTTTAAGGAGGGTGACAAAAGATACCCCTGGAGATAGGGGATTTAAAGAATACTTCCCACGTGGTCCCAGTGTGTTGTAAAAGGCAACTAAAAATAAGGGATGGGTGCGGGGGAAACCCCTCCCACCTGTATGTAGCTTTCCACAAACAAGAATGGTTATGTAATGTCTATTAAGGAAAGCTCACACACTGGCAGGACACCAACCAGGACAAAAAGGTCCCCTCAACCCACTTATGCACCAGGGTGGGCGAGGAGTAGGGTGGGTCAAAATTTTATATTGAAAAGGTACATATTGTGAGGGGTTTGAATTTAACACAGGAACTCCCTCATAAATTATTTTCGCTTTTTTAAGCCTCCTACCCCTGGTACAATTTTTCACTTTTTTGACGTATATTGAAGAATGTTCCATTTATACGAGACACTCTACATTCAGGTTTTTTAACAACATAAATATTAATGTATAATATTTTATTTAATAATGTACAGCATTAGGAAAATTAATTAAGTACAACAATATATTCAGAAGAAAAAATTAGAGGCATAATAAATGTGCTAAAATTCAATTAACTTTTTCATTGTTCCTCATCACATCAAAAGGGAAGAAATTTTCAATATCATTAATTAAGAAATTTTATTTCATATGTTTCTTACTCATTCCATTGGGCCTTCCATTCAAACTTGGGCAGTTTTCACCTTGATTCTAATGAGTTCAAGATAAACTTTTGACAGTTGTCATATCCTATTCTTTCCTGACATGCCTTTGTTACTAGGTTTACTGCCCTTTCCACACTTTGACTGTGGCATGGAAAAGAAGCTATCTCCAGTGGCTTACATCAAGCCTGTAGTAGATCATCATCGCTAAAATTGTTTAGCAGCGGTAGAGTAGTAATGATCTCTTTTTGCCAACTGACCATCTCAGTGTAGTCAGTAGATTCAAAATTGAGGATTCAAAACAACTCAAAATTTCTGGTACCTGAAAATCCTGTTCTTGAAAGGATGATTTTCTGAATAGCTTGCTCCCTAATTTCTAGTCTCTTGTCAGTTACCATTGATATGAGTATATTTTCTGGGTGGGCAAAGTAGGTGTTATTCTTTAATACTGGTTCTATGATTGATCTATGTTGTTCATCTAAATTTTGAAGCAAACACATTAAATGTCAAAAGTTATATGCACCATCAGTTGCATTAGGATGAGAGTTTATTCAAAACCACCCTGGAGCATAAAACTGCATAATAATCTTGACTATATCTTGAAGGTTTTTATCGGGATTTGGTGTTGAGATATATAATCGAAGGACCCTGTTGCCTAGAGTTAGCCAGCGAGTATGGTGAAGGGTACCTGGGAATCAAGTGGACAGATCTTGAGAAGTGTCTCCAGTTTGCACTGCCAGACATATATCATAGAGATATCTTTGATCACTGCTTAGTTCCTTCACAACATTTGCTGGAACTTCTTTAATGTTTCCCTTTATGCAAGAATATTTGACTACCTCCAATTTTGTTAAATCTGTTTTCAGTTTATTCCCAACTGAACCCACAAAAGTATTTGACCTGTGTTTTACCATCAATGGCTTTGTAGATGTGCATACAAGGCAGCTCATTCAAATGCAAGAGGCACACCAACCACTGCACTGGTCTGTTAAGATGAATTTCAACCAGTTTTATGGCTCCACCAATTTTTTTCTGTCTTACAGGAGTACCATCACACAGTAAAGCTTTGATAGTATCTGTGTGTTCAAGTCTGTAATAATAGTTATCAACTCTTCTGCTATGCAGCCAGCAGTTCCATTATCTGGTGTGACATGGTCTACATAGATGCTTCCATCCTTCCATCAAATCCAAGGCACTCCATCTTCAGATTTTCGGATTTAGACTAAAAGTATTTGTTTCACCCATGTGATTTCTTTCTCTTTCTAATTTCTTTCTGTCAAACATGTTGGTGTGGTTAAGGATCCCCATATCTTTTAAAGCTGCTTGCGACTATTGCAGCTGCAGCTCTACAACTTACACGATAATGATCTGCTGTTAATGTTAGGTTTTTATAGGAATACCTGTTCTGAATATTCTCAGTCAATTCTAAATTAGCCTCATAATCTACATCCTGACTCTGATCTACATCCATGTCTTCGGTATTTTCTATAAATTCCGATGGTAAAACATTGGTAGCTTCAGTCATTTCTTCAAGATTGTGCTTTTAGTTGATGGTTTTGCGCTTCTTGGGCTCTGCTAAAGATCTCTTCTTTGGTGAACTAGCTATGCAATCGATTGGTCCTGATTTTTTCTTTGTTTTTGACCCACAAAAAGACTCTTTCTGCCATTGGTATTTTATCCTTACACCTGCAAGATTTCCTATCAATTCCCTTATCATAGCATTCACAAGAAGATATCTCAAACATTTTATCACACTGAGCTACTTTTAAAGCAAAATTTTCATTTCTTCGATGTAACAGCACCTTGTTCAATTTTGAGACTGCTTCTATTAGTCAACTGGCTTTAAGAGAGATACCTTTGGTGTTAATCATAAGAAAATTTCATCCAAATGTCTTCAATATCTTTTACAAACCCTGTAACAATCATTAGCAGTTGCTGATCCTTTTGATTTAGCTTCTTCATGATGGTGCACAAAAAGGTAGTGTCTCATGACATCTGCTTTTGAAGGGGTCATAGCTGCTGGGAATTCCGTAGGATATCAAAAGGCTGCATTTGAGGACTTGTTTCTAGTAGTCATAGTTTATATTCAGAAGTAAAATCAAATTATATGTAATTTATAATAATTCAAATTATAATTAAAGCACATGCAAATTATTTCTATTTATCTGAAAAATTATTTCTATTTATCTGAAACAAAATATCAAGCATTAAACAAACAACTTCTCATGTAACATATAACATTAAACATATGCAACTATGAAGATAAAAAAAGGGATGAGGGGCATGTGATAGGGGTAGTAGGGTAGAACATGCTTGATTTTTTTTAAATATTTTGTTAGTGATAAAAAAATCTTCTCACATAGTGTACTTTTTAAGAAATAACATTTTTTTCCCATTTAAATATATGCAAATATGAAGGTAAAAAAGGGAGGAGAGGGCATGTGATAGGGGTAGTAGGGTAGCACATGCTTGATTTTTTAATATTTTGTTAGTGATAAAAAAAAAACCTCACATAGTGTACTTTTTAAGAAATAACATTTTCTCCCATTTAAATACATGCAAATATGAGGGTGAAAAAGGGATCTACAGATCTACAGAAGCTAAGGCTAACAAAGACCCTAAGATCCACTCTAAGGCTAGCCCGAGAGAAAGGAAAGAGTAGGGGGTTAAGAGAAGAGAAGAGAATAAGGGGTTAAGTAAGGAGCAACACCTATCACTCGTGGGTTAACATTCATTCAGAAAAAGAGGAAAAGTGTCTCACCATCATCATCCGCCGGCCACTGCCGACAAGTCAGAAAAATAGTCGGAGAGAATAGGAGAGGGGTGAAAGATGAAAAGAAGTAAAATAAGAACGCTTACAAACCATGCAAACACAGTCTTAACTCACTGTCATACCATGCAAACTACAAACATGCAAGAAAAGAGTTAGAGACATGCAAAGTAAGGAGGATAAGAAAAAAAAAAAAGTAGGTAAAGTTAAACAAAAAGTGGGTTAGTTTACGCTATGAGCTACATCTACATTCGTGTTAGTCTAATTTTTTTTTTTTTTTTTTTTAATTTATTGCTGGCATCACACGCTGGCATGTCACAAGCTGGCATTCATCGTCAACAGACTCATCCTCGAGCACCACCACCAGAGCCTGTTTAACTTTGTTGTTTTTAAATTAAACAACGTTAATACCTTTAAAATGTCTGTCAAGACGGTTCTTAAACATATTAACGCTGGTAGAATGAACGACTGACGCGGGAAGATTATTCCATTTATCAATTACTTTAAACGTAAAGAAGTTTTTAGCGATATTAGTAATGAAACGTCTGCCACGCAACTTGAATCCGTTATTGCGAGTATTACTATTATCGAAAGTGAACAATTTGTCAAAATTTACGTTATCGATGTTATTAACGATTTTGAAAACTTCAATAAGCTCCCCCCTTAATCTCCTAGTTTCGAGTGAATACAAGTCTAACACTTTAATCCTATCTTCATAAGGCTTATTGCGCAATGACGGAATAAGTTTCGTGGCACGACGCTGAACCCTTTCTAACCTATCAATATCCTCACGCAAGTACGGGCACCAAAACTGAACTGCATATTCTAAATGAGGCCTGACTAGGGACTTGTAAAGGGGCAATATAATATCCTTCGATTTAAATTCGAAATTACGCGCTATGAAGCCTAACATCCTATTAGCTTTTGCGCAAGACTCCAGGCACTGGTTCCTAACCTTTAAATCTTTAGTTACGCGTACGCCTAAATCTACTTCCTCGTCAACGCTCGCTAACTCCCTATCATCCATCGTGTACGCGTAATTATTGTTGCGAGAACCTATATGCAAAACTTTACATTTATCTACGTTAAATTGCATCTGCCACTTATCCGTCCACTCCATAATCCTATTACATCGTCTTGGATCCTATTTCTATCGTCCTCGTTAACAACCTTACCGCCTATTTTAGTATCGTCCGCGAATTTTGAACGTTACTAGTCAATCCTACATCTATGTCGTTAATGTAAATTACGAATAACAATGGGCCTAACACTGAACCCTGTGGGACACCGCTACCTACATCTAACCACCCCGATTCACTACCATTAACTACGACCCTCTGTCCTAGCACGAAGCCATTCTTCTAACCAGTTAGCTACCTGACCGCGTATACCGTGCGCTTTAACCTTCGCAATTAGTCTCCTATGCGGAACTGTATCGAACGCCTTTTTAAAATCTAAATAAATAACGTCAGCTGCCCTATGCCTATCGTATTCGCGCACTACTTCGTTATAAAATTCTAACAAATTAGTTAAACAAGACCTATGGCGTCGAAACCCGTGCTGACTACTATTAATCAAATCTCTACTTTCTAAGTGATCGATAATACGATCCCTAACTACGGATTCCAAAAGTTTACCGACAATTGACGTTAAGCTAATGGGCCTATAATTGCTAGCTACCGCGCGGTCGCCTTTTTTAAAAATAGGCGTGACGTTAGCTAATTTAAAGTCTTCAGGAATAATCCCCGTTTCGAGTGACTGATTAAAGATCTTCGTTAAGGGGCCTACGATAACTTCTTTCAAATCTTTCAAATGTCTGGGATAAAAAGCGTCAGGGCCTGGAGCCTTGCTAACTTTTAGCCTATCGATATAATGCGCAATCTCAGCCTCGTAAACAGTTATTTCATCTAAAATAGTCTCGCTACTAAATGGAACGATATCATCCACGTCGGGGACATTATTTACGTCTTCTACGGTAAAAACTGTCGCAAAAAAGTTATTGAAAATACCCGCCATCGCCTGAGCGTCAGAAGCCAAAGCGCCATTAACATCCACTAGAGGGCCTATGTTATTTTTACCGGCTTACGATTATTAACGTATTCAAAAAACTTTTTTGGATTATGTTTACTATCCGCAGCTATAAGTATCTCTAAATTACGCTTGGCATTCCTAACTGATCTTTTAACCTGACGTCTAAGCTCGATATATCTATTAAAGTTAGCTACCTCCATTGCGCGCTATAAGTCTATACGCTCTATTACGCTCGTTTATAAACTCTCCTATTTCCCTACTCCACCACTTCGGCCTACCACGATTTCTAGCGCGCTTGGCCTACGAGGAATAAACTCCCTTTCAATATTCCTAAAACTTTCTTTAAACGCCACCCAACGCAAATTTGTGTCATTACCCATAAATAAGTTATCCCAGTCCACTACTCTCATCCTATCCGCGAAACTATCAAAATTAGCCCTACGAAAATCAGGGACTTCTATTACGTTACTATCCTGTGTTTTCTATCAATAACTTAAACCTAAGAATTTGATGATCGCTACATCCTAAACTCTCGCCTACTTCTAAACCTTCGACTATATTCTCGCCGTTCGTCATCACCAAATCTAAAATATTATCACCGCGCGTTGGTTCGGTAACTATCTGTCGTAAAAAGTTATCGTCCATAAACTCAACCAATCTCAAACCCTCTTCATTACCCGTAAAATTCTCGTAATTAACATTAGGGCAGTTAAAGTCTCCGACAATTATACTATTCCGATTGTCAATAAAATTACCAAGAAGTGAGTAAAATCTAGTATCTATATCGAGGGTTGAACGGGAGGTCTATAAACAACGACAAAATTAAAACTAATACTACGCGCCCTAACTTCAACACAGATCGCATTAATTGCTGCCGGAAAATCTAACTTAACCTCGATAGCCCTAAGGGAATTACGAATGTACAGCAAAACGCCGCCTCCAAATCTATGTAACCTATCATTAGTAAAGAGTTTAAAACCCGGTATATCAAGTTCCCCCAACAAGTCCGAGTCATGGTATTTAACCAAGTTTCAGTGATAGCAACTATATCATAGTTGCCGGAATAAATTACCGCCTTAAATTCATTTAATTTATTTCTAATACTACGCGCGTTGCAATAAAAGACGTTTAAGTTATTTTTTACCACGGGCCCGCGTTTTAAACTATTTATCACGTCGGGCCCGCGTTTCCCGGACCCACAACGTTTAAAGAAGGCTTCGACCTATACAGCTTTCGCACGTTTTCGTCTATTAACCTACCTAGCCTAGCATTACCTATTTCATTAAAATGCACCCCATCTTTTATAAAAAGGCTAGGATCATTGAATTCGGACCACAGCTTTACGAAGGGTACACTTTCCTCAGCACAAATCTCTTCTAATTTGTTATTCAAAAATATTGTTTTGACGTAATTCTAAGACCCAACCCGTGCCTAGGGGTAATACCTAGAACTAAAGACCTATCTGACCTCGCCTTCAGGGACCTAATTAACCCCCTATATCTCTCCAAAAGGTCAGGCACTCTCGTATCGGGCCTATACGAGTCGTTGCCTCCTACCATCGTCACCAACATTGAGTGACGGGAAGCAACGTCAACCCTATCCACTTCGTCTCTAACTCTGTCAACCCTGGCCCCGGGAGACAGACCCTCCTCCTCTTGGTTGGATTCCGTTTAACGAACTCTTTGTCCATGTGGCGCACTAAAGAGTCCCCAATTAAAATAGTTTCCCCCTCATTCACGTCCCTTTCCAAATGGGCGAAAGGGTTCGAAACCTCGATAGGGGGGGGATTCCTATCACCTAATGTACGCGGCCTAGCTCCACCCTTAACCTCTCTAAATCCCTCGCTATCTACTACTCTCGGACTAACCTTAACCCTTCCTCAACTCTATCTAACCTTCCCGACAAGCTACCTAAACTAGAAACTAAGTTACGCACCTCACCCTTCAAATTACTAACGTCTTCAACGTTAGTATTGGTTCGGCTTCCGTCAACCGTAGCCCTAACCCTGCCCTCATCAAGCGTTGCAAGTCTATCCGCTACCTCACGTACACTGCGTTTTATGTCCAACTAATTCCTCCATGAACTCGCAAAAGAAACAAACTGATCTATCGGTAATCGCCACTGGACCGCCGTTATAATCCTTAAATTCCGAATACCACCGGTTAACCCTACACCTAACACACGACGCTTTCTGCGACGGCATCGCGGAGTTAAAAATTTAAACCGTCACAGGTATAAGTTAAATTAAGCCGGCACGCTATGAAAACTTCTAAATCGCTAAAAACCACTAATATTCAATTACTTAACTATAACAATGTAAATTTAAACGCAAGTATATAAAATTCAAAAACTATCCAAAGTAAAATTCTCAGCAATATACAAAAGTAGATGCAAAATCAGAGAGCTCAGGAAATGCGTCCGCTCAGTACAGAGTCTGGCTGACGAATGATCTACAGATCTACAGAAGCTAAGGCTAACAAAGACCCTAAGATCCACTCTAAGGCTAGCCCGAGAGAAAGGAAAGAGTAGGGGTTAGAAGAGAAGAGAAGAGAATAAGGGGTTAAGTAAGGAGCAACACCTATCACTCGTGGGTTAACATTCATTCAGAAAAAGAGGAAAAGTGTCTCACCATCATCATCCGCCGGCCACTGCCGACAAGTCAGAAAAATAGTCGGAGAGAATAGGAGAGGGGTGAAAGATGAAAAGAAGTAAAATAAGAACGCTTACAAACCATGCAAACACAGTCTTAACTCACTGTCATACCATGCAAACTACAAACATGCAAGAAAAGAGTTAGAGACATGCAAAGTAAGGAGGATAAGGAAAAAAAAAAAGTAGGTAAAGTTAAACAAAAAGTGGGTTAGTTTACGCTATGAGCTACATCTACATTCGTGTTAGTCTAATTTTTTTTTTTTTTTTTTTTTTTAATAATTTTATTGCTGGCATCACACGCTGGCATGTCACAAGCTGGCATTCATCGTCAACAGACTCATCCCCGAGCACCACCACCAGAGCTTCTGTTACTAACCTTGTTGTTATTTAAATTAAACAACGTTAATACCTTTAAAATGTCTGTCAAGACGGTTCTTAAACATATTAACGCTGGTAGAATGAACGACTGACGCGGGAAGATTATTCCATTTATCAATTACTTTAAACGTAAAGAAGTTTTTAGCGATATTAGTAATGAAACGTCTGCCACGCAACTTGAATCCGTTATTGCGAGTATTACTATTATCGAAAGTGAACAATTTGTCAAAATTCACGTTATCGATGTTATTAACGATTTTAAAAACTTCAATAAGCTCCCCCCTTAATCTCCTAGTTTCGAGTGAATACAAGTCTAACACTTTAATCCTATCTTCATAAGGCTTGTTGCGCAATGACGGAATAAGTTTCGTGGCACGACGCTGAACCCTTTCTAACCTATCAATATCCTCACGCAAGTACGGCACCAAAATTGAACTGCATATTCTAAATGAGGCCTGACTAGGGACTTGTAAAGGGGCAATATGATATCCTTCGACTTAAATTCGAAATTACGCGCTATGAAGCCTAACATCCTATTCGCTTTTGCGCAAGACTCCAGGCACTGGTTCCGAACCTTTAAATTTTTAGTTACGCGTACGCCTAAATCTACTTCCTCGTCAACGCTCGCTAACTCCCTATCATCCATCGTGTACGCGTAATTATTGTTGCGAGAACCTATATGCAAAACTTTACATTTATCTACGTTAAATTACATCTGCCACTTATCCGTCCACTCCATAATCCTATTTACATCGTCTTGGATCCTATTTCTATCGTCCTCGTTAACAACCTTACCGCCTATTTTAGTATCGTCCGCGAATTTTGAAACGTTACTAGTCAATCCTACATCTATGTCGTTAATGTAAATTACGAATAACAATGGGCCTAACACTGAACCCTGTGGGACACCGCTACCTACATCTAACCACCCCGATTCACTACCATTAACTACGACCCTCTGTCTCCTAGCACGAAGCCATTCTTCTAACCAGTTAGCTACCTGACCGCGTATACCGTGCGCTTTAACCTTCGCAATTAGTCTCCTATGCGGAACTGTATCGAACGCCTTTTTAAAATCTAAATAAATAACGTCAGCTGCCCTATGCCTATCGTATTCGCGCACTACTTCGTTATAAAATTCTAACAAATTAGTTAAACAAGACCTATGGCGTCGAAACCCGTGCTGACTACTATTAATCAAATCTCTACTTTCTAAGTGATCGATAATACGATCCCTAACTACGGATTCCAAAAGTTTACCGACAATTGACGTTAAGCTAATGGGCCTATAATTGCTAGCTACCGCGCGGTCGCCTTTTTTAAAAATAGGCGTGACGTTAGCTAATTTAAAGTCTTCAGGAATAATCCCCGTTTCGAGTGACTGATTAAAGATCTTCGTTAAGGGGCCTACGATAACTTCTTTCAAATCTTTCAAATGTCTGGGATAAAAAGCGTCAGGGCCTGGAGCCTTGCTAACTTTTAGCCTATCGATATAATGCGCAATCTCAGCCTCGTAAACAGTTATTTCATCTAAAATAGTCTCGCAACTAAATGGAACGATATCATCCACGTCGGGGACATTATTTACGTCTTCTACGGTAAAAACTGATGGGGGGTATGTGTTAGGGGTAGCACATGCTTGATATTTTAATATTTTGTTAAGATGATAAAATGAAACTTCTCACATAGTGTACTTTTTAAGAAATAAAAAATTTACCATTTGTGACCCAGCCTAGTGAGGAGAGCAATGGTGCAACTTTTCTTAGATCCAGAGGAGAAGAAACTTCACCAAAGGGATCAATGCAGGGGATCTCACTAGGTCAACGTATTGACCTTGAACCCCAGCAGTTACATCAAACAATGGGCCCAACAAGAAACGTATGTCAGTGACACAATAAACTGGACCATTGGTGAAAAGAACATAATCCTAGCGGCAAATCAATGCTAGGCCAAGTTCAGATAAAGTGTTTGGCTTCAGGTGGAAACCCCACTTAAAGCTTTTAAAAATACTAAAAAGAGTATAAACCAAAAAAGAGAAAAACCTTATAAATGTGGAAGTTGTTCGTTTAGTGCATCACAAAAGTCTAGCCTGAAACGGCATTTAAGAATCCACACTGGAGAAAAACCTTTTAAATATGGTCATTGTTCTTTTAGTGCAATACAAAAGTATGGCCTGAAAGCACATTTAAGAATTCACACTAGAGAGAAACCAGTCAGTCCCATACCTCTGTCAAGAAACTACAATCATTAGCCTCACAAGTGCATAAGTACCTTACAGAGGAAGAAATTAGTAATATTAAACAAAGCGCCCTTAGGGAAGCAACCGAGGACTACATTGCCAGAGAAGGAGAAGAAAGAGAGGAAAAAATGAAAAGATTGTGGACAAGAGAAGAGAAATGGCTACTGATATGGGCTACAAAGTATGCCAGAAAGAAACACGAGAGGCAGAAAGACATCACAAGGGAATGGAGAGAGATCTTCTTCCACTTTTGCCCATGTAAGAGAGAGACTGCAGCTACAAGATTGATCACTCAGAAGCACAACTTCATAACCCAGAGGGCATTTAGTGACCAAGAAATGGAATAAATGAATGATGAAATAGATAAACTTATTCAAAATGAAACCAGCCCAATAATGAACCCTATCCCATTATTACAGTGCCTTGAAACCACCCAAAATATTGATGAAGATGCATCCGATAGTTCAGTAGACACACAAAACAGACAGCACACTAGCCAACATTCTGTAATCAATCCAATTGAGCATATAGGAATGGGTGGCTCGCCACTCAGTTCGCCTGGATCCTCTGACTCATCATTGCCTTCCTCAGCCAGATCAAGAACCCCTCCCCCATCACCACCACCATGATATGAAGATATGGATTTACAGAAAATGGAAACAGAGGAGGAATTAGCAAATATAATTGAAAATATTAAAATCATGAATATGGAAAGCTGACCCCAAATGATCAAACTTAGTAAAAATAGAAAGTTTAAATAACTATTATGCAGAGTAAATGTTGCAATTAATAGAATAGTTCCAGTCAACACAGATGTTACTGAACTTAACCAAGTAAATTACGCTGCTGGCCTATACAATATACATGCAACAGAACCCCCAGCCAAAGGTGGAAACCAAAACCCCCTCCTTGGAAAGTTAAATTAACTAAAGAACTTACACAAGCCAGACGAGAATTGAACCAATTAAAGCAATATTTCCAAGCACCCACACAATAGGGAAAACTCGGAAAACAAATAGGGAAAATAAAGAAGTATAACCTGAGAGATAATTACATGACAAGGCGCTTGGAGGGAAAAATCCCAGCCATAGCTAATAGAATCAGGAATAAACAAAAGCAGATTGACATGAAAAGACAAGCAATTTTCATCAAACCCTAGAGGCTTTTACCAAAATCTCATTAGGGAAAGAATAATAGTCCAAGAACCACCAGATCAAACCCAGTTGGAGGCATACTGGAAACCCATCTTTGAAACCCCTGAACAGCATAATCAGGATGCTGCCTGGATAGAGACCATCAGGGTGGCAAATGAGGGTAAACCAGAAATGGAGGGGCTATATATAATGGAAGACAAGATAAGAAGGAAACTGGCAAAATTCTCCAACTTTAAAAAACCTGGCCTAGACAAGCTCCTGAATTTCTGGCTGAAACAGGTCATGGCATTACACCACCATTATACTGCCGCTTTTCACAGAATTTTGCACGGAGTAGAAGAAACACTAGAATGGCTTATAAGTGGACACACAACCCTCATCCCTAAGACTTGTGAGACAAATCTCCCAAATAAATACTGCCCAATCTGCTGTCTCACCACCACCTATAAATTATTTACAGACCTAATTGCAGACAGTATATATAAACACCTGGATGCTGGAGACTATCTGGAGAAAGAACAAAAAGGATATAGAAGAAACTGCTTTGGCACAAAGGATCAGCTGCTCATCAACAAAACTATCCTTGAAGACTGTAAGAAGAAAGGCAGAAACCTAAGTATGGCATGGATAGACTATCAGAAGGCATTTGATAGTGTCCCACACTCATGGATTTTGGAATGCCTTAGACTGTACAAAATCCACCCCATCATTATTAGCACTTTAACAAGCCAGATTACAAAATGGCGAACAAACATCAATCTTACCCATGAAAATGGGAAAATATCCATTTCCCATGTTAAGATTATGAGGGGTATATTCCAGGGGGACAGCTTATCCCTCTTGCTATTCTGCCTCACTCTGGACCCCCTTAGCAAACTCCTTAGCAATAATAACAAGGGCTACAACTTCAGTCAAAGTGTTTATGGATAATTTGAAGCTGTACGCAGACTCTGACCAAAACCTGGAATGCCTATTAAGGATTGTCCATACTTTCTCCGGTGATATCAAAATGAAGTTTGGATTGGACAAGTGTGCTAAGTGTACACTTAGAGGGGGCAGGAAAATACAAACCCATAACATCAATTTAGGAAGAGACACTGAGATTAAAGACTCGGAAGAGGATAGCTCCTACAAGTACCTTGGGATAGAAGAAAGTGGAAATATAGAACACTGGCAAATGTGAGAGAAAATCAGTGGAGAGTATGTACGAAGACTGAAAAAGATCTGCAAGACCCAACTTACATCAAAGAACAAACAACAGCTATAAACTAACTCACCATCCCTGTTATCAACTATAGTGTAGGGATCATAGACTGGCCACAATCAGAACTAAATAAACTGGATGTTAAGACCAGAAAAATCCTCACTCTAAATAGAACATACCGGAACCAGTGTCTTCCCAGATTGTACCTACCAAAAAAACTGAGAGGAATGGGATTGACTGAGGTTAACCAGCTGCACCGATCATCGACCATCAGCATTGGGCAGTATCTGAAAAGTTCAAGTAGTCTTACAATAGCTCTGGTCTGTGAACACCACAACACAAGGGTAATGCAACATACTTCCATAACCAAACTGGTCCAGTACTTTGGAGGCAATAATATGACAGAAGAAGTAGAAACTGAAAGAGTACCAGCCACCTTAATAGCGAGGAAAAGTCGCAAAAGATTTGTTCAGGAACAACAGGTCAAGCATGTAGAAGAATGGGAACATCATCAAAGAGCTGGAAAATATTATCAAGAATTACAGAAGGATTATATCAACAAAAAAGGATCATTGGAATGGTTAAGGAGAGGAGTTCTGCAATATGACAGAGAGCGACTAATAATGGGTGCCCAAGATCTTGCACTCCTAACAAATGTGTTTAAAAAAATAGCTGGAATAAGTAATAATGATAGGTGTAGATTCTGTCATGTTGAGGTAGAAAGTGTTGGCCATCTAATATCAGGCTGCAGGGTGCTCCTGGCAGAGGAGTACTATACAGCCAGACACAATAAAATTTGCAAATATATCCACTGGAAGATCATGATAGCATTAGAATTAGAATGTAATAAAAATGTATGGGACCACACACCCGCACCAATCACTGGAAACAACCATTATACTATATACTATGACAAAATAATTCCAACAGCCACTTTTATAGACAATTCTGCAGTAAAACCAGACATAGTAGTGTGGGACAAGAGGGAAAGGAGTGCCTTACTTATTGAGATCAGTGTCCCAAACGACTACAGCCTTAATTGAGCGGAAAGGGAGAAAATCACCAAATGCCAGGCTTTCAATCTCCAGTTTCTCTATGACAAAGAGAAACTGGAGATTGAAAGCTGCTGCCATTTTCTCCCCATCATAGTTGAGGCAACAGGTATGATGAAGAACAACCTACCAACTTACCTGAATTCAATCCCAGGACAGCCCCAGGCCATAGAAATCCAAACAGGGGCATTAAAAGGAACATTCACCCTCCTTAAACGAATGCTAGGCCAAGTTCATAGTTGAAGTGTTTGGCTTCAGGTGGAAGCCCCACTTCCAGCTATAAAAAGTACCATAAAGAGTATAAACCAAGAGAGAAAACCTTGTAAATGTGGAGATTGTTCTTTTAGTGCAGGATGACACTCTGATTTTAAAAACCATTTAAGAATTCGTACTGGCGAGAAATCTTTCAAATGTAGATATTGTTCTTTTAGTGCAGCACAAAAGTCTAACCTTAAAAGGCATTTAAGAATCCACACTGAAAAGGCCCAGGACAGCCCCAGGCCATAGAAATCCAAACAGGGGCATTAAAAGGAACATTCACCCTCCTTAAACGAATGCTAGGCCAAGTTCATAGTTGAAGTGTTTGGCTTCAGGTGGAAGCCCCACTTCCAGCTATAAAAAGTACCATAAAGAGTATAAACCAAGAGAGAAAACCTTGTAAATGTGGAGATTGTTCTTTTAGTGCAGGATGACACTCTGATTTTAAAAACCATTTAAGAATTCGTACTGGCGAGAAATCTTTCAAATGTAGATATTGTTCTTTTAGTGCAGCACAAAAGTCTAACCTTAAAAGGCATTTAAGAATCCACACTGAAAAGGCCCAGGACAGCCCCAGGCCATAGAAATCCAAACAGGGGCATTAAAAGGAACATTCACCCTCCTTAAACGAATGCTAGGCCAAGTTCATAGTTGAAGTGTTTGGCTTCAGGTGGAAGCCCCACTTCCAGCTATAAAAAGTACCATAAAGAGTATAAACCAAGAGAGAAAACCTTGTAAATGTGGAGATTGTTCTTTTAGTGCAGGATGACACTCTGATTTTAAAAACCATTTAAGAATTCGTACTGGCGAGAAATCTTTCAAATGTAGATATTGTTCTTTTAGTGCAGCACAAAAGTCTAACCTTAAAAGGCATTTAAGAATCCACACTGAAAAGGCCAACTAGCTGTGCTCTTCCCATGTCTATGGTCCATCTGTCACAGGTTTGGCTGAGTATAGCCATGAGGAGGTAATTTCTCCAATAGGTCCCAACCTTAGCCAAAACTTCTTCAGTTATGTTAATAGTAGAAAGCCCATTAGAAGCATGATAGGTCCATTAAAGGACTGAAGTGGCATTCTGTAGACCTCTGACGTGGACATCATTAATGTGCTGAATGAATACTTTGTCGGAGTGTTCACCAGGGAGGACACCCACATCATTCCCAAGCCAGGCACGAAGGTGCTGGGCTGAATAGTATTCAGTGTACCGCGACAGTCATTGCCGATAGAATAGACAAACTGAGTATGTTTAAAGCTCCTGGGCCAGACCAGTTCCTCACTATCAGTCACTATTGGGGCCACTGTTGTTTATCATTTACATAAATGATATCAATGGTGGCATCATCAGTAGGATTGCCAAATTCACTGATGACACGAAGCTTGGGGGCGAATGTTGGGATGCCAGAGGTGATCGAGCAACTGTGTGCAGACCTATTTAGGATAGGAAAGTGGTCCAAAAAATGTCAAATGCCATTTAACTTGGGTAAATGCAAAGTAATGCACATTGGCTATGCCAATCCCAAGTTGGACTACTCCATGTTGGGGCTGGTACATTTTATTTTTATTTACAAGCTTAAGAACAAAATCATTAACTTGCAATGGGCAAATAATATTTTGTAACTCAAGAAATCCACTCATATCAAACCAGAAATAGATCAAAGCATGTTATACTTCAATTTGGATTGTCTTTATCTCAAAAATTACTCATTTTCTTTGGATTGAAACTATGGAATAATTTAAATGCTAATATAAAAATATTGTGAGGGTAAATTTGTTTAAGTTGAAATCTCAATCAATAATGACACACTAATAAAAACCTAAGATTAATGTATAATAAATTACTATTGTTTATTCATTTCTTGTGTGTAATCTAGGATTAAAGACACATTACTTGTGATTGTTCAGTTCTTATTTCTCGTGTAAAATATTGATTTCTTTGTATGGTATTGTATAATACCTTCAATAATGATCTTGCATTTGTATTATGAGAATGATAATTTAAAATTAATACATACCTTAATAATACTTATTCATGATTTATGTACTATTAATTAATAATACCTATATGTTTTATTTTTAATAAGAGTCCTGTAAAGCCTAAAGCTTAAGAGCCAAATTAAATAGTCCAATTTCACAATTATTTATCTCATTGTGAATTGTAAGACCACTGTATTTATTTTATTATTAATTAATAAAGGTTATTCAATTCAATTTAAATCATCATCCCTACAATCCCTATTACTTCTCCAAATTCTGAGAATGGATTTAAACCTCCCTACACTACCAGAAGCCCTGCAAGGAGACCCACAAGACCAGGCAAATGGCAAAGGAGAGAGAAGGAGCATTGTCTCCCTCCACAGGAGGAAAACTCTGACAGTATATTGTCCCACCTAACTATAAAAGATTGGTGAGTATACCAAAATTTCAAATTTAATTTAATATTTAATATGTGAATGGGAACTTTCCTGTCCTCTATTTTTTTTAAATAAAATATTGTGGTTCACTCTGTCATATGCCTTGCTTATATCCAGGAAACAACTTTAAATAGTTGAATTACTTTCAATATATTTAAGTATACACTTGAATCCTGTAATTTGCACTCCATTATTTTGTACTTCAGGTTAATTTGTACATTTCTTCGACCCTTTGAAATATCCAAGGAATATTCCCAGATTTCCCAGAAATCTACCTAGAAAGTGACCCTACAGAAGTTGAAGATGAAGAGTCTATATTTATCTCTAACAGTTCCTAATATGTACAAAATAATGTGCAGTAAAATATATAAAAAAAAAATACTTATACATGTGATGTTTAGTGTTTGTGCCTGGAATCTGAAATTAATTTGTGGTTATTTGGAATAAGATAGTTACCACCACTACAACACATCATAAAACCAATAACTAAACTAAACAATAATAATACAGATCACTTGAGTGGAGCCTTTTAAAACCAAACTGATTAAGATGGCCATAAATAATCACTTAACCACTTTTGGACCACTGGGTTGAAAATGTACCATTTCCCATACACACACTCATAACTTCCCTGCAAAAACTTCAGGCATTAAGAGGTTAATCAGTATAGCAAGAGTATTATATAGAGTAAAACCTGTATAACTTGGACTAATTGGGGTAGGAGAGTAGTCTGAGAAATAAAATAGAGGATTCTGTCTTATAGAGCTAAAATTTAGAATATTGTAGAAAACCTTATTTTTAAGTGTATAAATCAATAAAGTGGACTAAAACAATGTTTTTGAAAGAAAAAAAATATATAAGTGTACATGTGAATAATCAAAAGTATGATGTAATGAAAATGGCATTGGTTTACCATGTTACTAATTGGTATCAGAGTGTACCATGTTGTAATTTGTCATTGACCCATTTATATTTTTGTAAATATTGTATACAGGGTGGGAGAAAAGTCTTTAAGGATTTTACACACACAACTATTTAGTTAACAATATTATACAGATAAGTGTTCAAATGATGAACCAAATCAAACAAAAAGTTTATAAGAATTTTATTCATAAATACTGTATTTGTTAAATTGTAATAAATTTAATCTTCAAGAAGTTCTCCATCTGCTATGACACATTTGTAGATTCTCTCTCTGAAACTCATTATTTTTCTGAACATATTGAGTGGGATCCTTTTTAGTTGTTTATCCATTCTGTGTCTAAGGGCATTTACATTTGGATAGATGAAACCAGGAGTGTAAAATTTGTCATGCAAATAAGCCCAAAGCTAGAAATCACATGATCTAACTGGCCACTCAATGAGACCTTGCCACCCAAGCTATCTTCTTTCAAGGTTGGTATCCAGAATATCATAGGCAGCTGCAGAGTAATATGGCAGCACTCCATGCTGTTGATAAAGCCAATTCCTGCCAATACCATTAGTAAACTGTAGCAAAATTCTCTCTCTCTCTACCTGCCAATAGCATTTTCTATTCATCATATTGCTTGGTATGTCAAAGAAAATGAGTCCTGAATAACCAATGCATGCCCAAACTGTTAGTGTAGCCATTTTAATGGGTTTACCCAATTGTAGTTTGGGATTTTTTTTCATTCAGTAGGACCAGTGAATGTTGTTTGTTTCCTTTACTCATTAAACCAAAAGCACTGGATCACTGTTGAACTTTTGTCTCATTGTTTAAGCAAACTGCAGCCATCTATGAGAATCATCATTCTGTATGAACTGAGAGTAAATGGGTTTGTGATCGTGGTGCCCCTGTGATTTCAATATTTTTACTACTGAAAATTTGGAAATACCCAATTCCTATACAACTTTTCGTGTTGAAGTTGTTGGATTGACTTGAAAACTGGCAAGGATATTTTCTTTGTTGTTGTCTCCTGTCACTGTTACTGGCCTTTTGCTTCTTGGACAATCTTTTACCAAGCTCCCTGTTTCCAAAAGTTTGAGCTTCCAGTATCAAAGAGTGGTTGTGTTTGGTAGTGGTTTATTATATTTTTCTTGAAATAAATGCAAACTTTCTTCACAATTATTATAAGAAATAGCCCATGATACAAGATACATTTTTCCTTCATTGCTGTATTCCATCCTTACTGACATGGCACTGACTGGGACATGGGCCTAGGGCCTTCCTGTTCTAGCCTCAAGTCATTCCTGTCCTTGTATAGTTGCTTTGAAAAGTATTGCATACACTGCAGTGATATCATTGGAATTTATTTATTATTAACAAATTATTTGTACATATAAAATCCTGAAAGACTTTTCTCCCACTTTGTATGTACAAGTTTGAATTGAATTTAGAAAATCATATTTTTTATTATTTATATCTTTAATTAATTCATAATTTGTTTTTCATTAAGTTGTATAATTAAAGATAGGCAATTAGAAATGGATCAACATAGAATAAAGAGTGAATATTTTTAAGAACAAGTAAAAAAAAAATTATAAAATCAGTTGGAAGAATTTTCAAATTATTGTATGACATGTTTTAGAATTGATGCACAGATGATCAACACAATGAGAGGAGGGAACAACCAACTGATAGAACATATATACGAATGCATGAACATAAAAAAGCAGACAAATAACTTTATTCAATAACTTTATTCATTCGACTCTTGGATTCTATTCTCTTTGTGATCTTGTGATTTATCTTTTGTATTTTGTCAGCTTTAAAAGTGTTTTGGAAATTAATTTGGCATTCTTTATTTGGAAAATTAGTTTATTTTTGGAACATTTATTAACTATTAGAATTTATACAGAGATGATTACTTATTTCTTGAAATATTATTTAGAAATGAAGTTCAAATATACAAAATAGTTTTTGTATTTAGCAAAGTTAGTTATTGGTGAGAGCAAAATTAGAATACAGTAAAACCTCATTATTCACAGTCTTGCTATTCACAGTTTGGTATTAGTTGAATTTATGTATACCTATTCACTGTTCATGGTATACTATCAAATTTTGCCTATTCACAGTTCATGCCAACCACATCCATACAGCTGTTTGCTGTAGCACGATGTTGCAAGAATGGCCCATACCCCACCATTATCATAATAATCTATTGTTGTCTATTATCATAAAGTAATCATATTTTTTATTTTAGTTCTTTGCAGTGTTGAGTGCCTTTAAAATGGCTCCAAAGAGAAAAGAAAGTATTGAGAGTGGATCAAGTGATGATCCAAGAAAGTTAATGAGAAGCATTTATTTAACTGTTATACATTTAATGTACAGTATTTATTTACAGTACATATTTAATATATTGTTTTTATTGATTAATTTTCTTTATGGGTACATTTGTTGTTTAATTTTTTTCAATGGTACATTAATATTTATTATAATGTAATATTATAGTATAGAATTTCTGAACTCTGTACACCTTCCCCCTTTTTCCCCATAGGTCGAAGGTTTCACTATTCATGGTAGTTTTCCAAAGCTGTCAGAAGAATGAATATTCAGCTAAGCCATAAGATTTGTTCCTGGGTTCTGCTATTTAGTGGTCCAAAGTTTTTAAAAAATACATGTTTTCATTGGTTCTAGACCTGTGTGGGTGGAGCTAGTGATCTTTCTCACAGACTGTCTGAAGAACTGAAATTTAGTGTCAACTTGATCATTGATGTGATAAGGTATGTATGTCTGCTGCACCCACTTTTGTTATTTTTTATTTTATATTTATCTATCTATTAAGCACTATCCTAGAAAGTTCTGTCACATCATCAAATGACCAAATTTTCTGAATCCTCTCAGTGAAAGAAATCCTCTCAGATACTTACCAAGTTGATCGGACAAGTGGTTTAGAAGTTACACTTACCTAGAAATAACATTAAAATTTAAAATACCATATTTGTCCCCCGTTATGGATGTAATCATAGCATCAGTAGCTGGCGCATCCTAAAATCCCAATTACACACACACACGCTATGTCTATGACCAATATTTTTACTAATCACAGTTTGCTTTTTACAGATCAACTGTGTCAATTGATTCTTGTTTGATAAGTCTAGACTTTAGTACAATGGATAAACTGTTAACAACCAGGAGTGGGAAGACTCTGAAAGTTACTTATTCTGGAAAAGAGAAAGCAGCAACAACAGCACCACCTTCTCTAAGGTCAGCCACGGACATCTTCTTAATTGGTCAGCCATCTTCCTCGATCGGTGGTGCCAAATTGCCAACCACCCATCAAGTTCTCCAGTACTTCTTCTATGCCAAGCAGGAAACTACTGACAGGAAGGCCACCATAAAAGACATGGTGGCCAATGTTCTGGCATTTTGGAACATGGCACGTATAAAGACGATCACGAGGCGTAACTGCGAAAGAAAACTGGAGTTACTGTGGGAAGAGTGGTGCTTGCTGCAGAAGAGCAAGATGAGAGACAGTGATGCGGGGAAAAAGCAGGGAGAAATTTTCAGAAAATCTGAACAAGCTCTGGGACATTGGAGCTCCCGATGATATTGAAGAGATACAGAAAAGTCGACTGCTCTCAGACAACAACAAACAAGAAGATATTAAATTTTATGAGGATCAACGGGGCCTGCACCAGGCAACAATGAGTGGGAATGATAAAGTGTTCGTTGTCAAGAGAAAATGGCAACTCTCAAGGCAACATCTCGTGATGAGCCAGGCACCTCAAAAAACGAAATTAGGAACCGAAGCTGAGAGCAACGATGAATCTATAGAAAGCAGATCATTGAGCAACTCCGAATCACAGCTAGAACCACCATACCGACAGCCGAGAGAATCAACTGTATCAATCAGCCTTCCTCACCGCATCCTCAATGCACCGGCTGTTATTGAAGTGGCTGATCGCTTCCGGATGTCCAATAATCAGGTGTGTATATATCAGTAATGATCTTTCCTTGACAAAGATATAATAGACATAACGACGGAAAATTTAGTGATTATTTTGTCACATAAAAACCATACGCATCCTTGTCAATTTCCTTTCAATTTCGCACATAGGTGGCAAGTGTCGTGGCGGCAGTCCTACATTCGGCAGATCCGCCCGCAGACCTGGACAAATTCAGTATCTCGAAGGACACGTCTCGCCGTGGAAGAGTGGCACATCGTTGTGAAGTGTCGACAGCTGTGCAGAAATCCTTCGTATCTCCGAGGCATGCTGTCATCCACTGGGACAGTAAAGTAATCAAGGTCAGTTTTGCCCTCACCGTGGATGACAGTGAATTAGCATGTTCCAGTGACGACAGTGGATTGAATATTCCAGTGGACGATAATGGATTGGCATGTATGACATACGTTTCAGGACTCTCTTGGATCATTGGAGCACCACCAGGCGATTCTCATCTCCGGAGCTCCCCAATGCACAGAAGGAAAGTTGCTGGCCATTCCAACTGTTGCTGATGGCACCGGTCTGTCCCAGGCCCAGGCGACCTTTCATGCTCTCAAAGACTGGGGATGCGAGAACAACGTGATTGGACTGTGCTTCGACACAACTTCGTCCAATACGGGGAGGGTGCAGGGTGCAGTGGTCCGGCTGGAGAACATGCTTGGTAAACCGCTCTTCCAGCTGGGCTGTCGCCATCACATTACGGAGCTCATCATCGGGGCAGTGGTCATCACCGCGTTTGGAAGAACCACAGCACCAACTGAACCTTTGTTCCAGTAGCTGAGGAGAAGGTGAATTTCAAGTCTAAGGCGCATTTGTTTTCTCCAATGATTTTTTGCCTTCAGAGCAATTGAGATATCAGCGTCCTTCTACTAATGATGTTAATAGCAGTCGAAAAGGGAAACTTCAGTCGTTTTGATGCAATATTTTCATAACTCCCCTTTCAGGTGGGACAAGCTCGACCTCTCGACTTATCGCGAGCTGGAGATCGAGCATTTGGCGGAGGTGACGTGGCTGATGGAGCTCCGAGATGAGGCAGTGAAGTTCCTCGGCACCGCTTCTGGTGTCAGAGAAGACTACCGAGAAGTGGCGGAGATTACACTCCTGGTACTCGGGGCCCAGCCACGTCGTGGCACACACTTCATGCGCCCAGGAGCCTACCATCATGCGAGGTGGATGGCCAAGGTTGGTATTTTGAATTAGAAGTTAAATATTGTATTGCCTTCTGCAAACAGCCATTTGAAGTCCCTACCAGAAAAAAATAAGATAAATAATTTACTATTAAACAAACTTATATGGAGTGGTATCGGTATTTATACATCAGTGCGTATTCGTTTCAGATCATCTACTACACGAAGCTCCTGATGTTCAGCGGTCAGCTGGAGTTCGACGACGAGCTGGTACAGAAACTTCAGAGAGTGGTACTATTTACTGCACTCCTCTACGCACCTGCCTAGCTGGTGGCTCCTGTCGTAGCTGATGCCCCGCTGAATGACCTTGTGTTGTACCAGCATCTTCTGCAGTACAGGGCTGTGGATTGCGAGATTGCAGAGGCTTCACTGGCAGTGATCAGGCGGCACTTGTGGTATCTGAGGCCTCAGACCATCGTTTTCGCCCTCTGCAGTGACAAAGTGGGAGGCACTGTGAAGCACGAGATGGCAAAGAAGCTGTGCTGCCTCGCTGTGCCCGAGGACTTCACGTATGACAACGTCTCGGTTGATGACACGACGCGCCTTCTGGACCTGATTGATGAGTCATCGTGGTTCGTTTTCACAGGCCTGCAGGTGTGCGCGTCTACGTGGCTCACTCTGCCGGTGAATAAGTGGGATCAAGATAAGAACTACTGTGATCTGAAGAATGTCATCTCGCATCTGAAAGTTACCAACTACGTGGCAGAGAGAGATAAAACTGATAGAAGATTACGCGAACACTGTCACAAAAGACGAGTCACAGCTGCAGGGTCTTCAGCTCGTGGAAAAGAGCCGGGAAGAACTTGGTGACTTCAAGAAGTCATCACTTGCCAAGATGATGTAGCGCAGAGGGAAAGGGAGTTAGCAGAGAGAGTACATGGCGCACGCCTTAAGATGACGTGTTCTAACCACGATTCATACAGTTTTTGAACCTAGTTAGGGGCACCGGAGTAAGTGCCTTTAGTGATATCGGTAAACCATTTTAATACAAAATACATTTGATCTTTCCTTATTCGTTTTATCTTATCCTAAAAAGCAGACAATGGCAGACAGCAAATGGAGGTATGGGGACAAATATAGTATTTTAAATTTTAATGCTATCTCAAGGTGAGTATAACTTCTAAACCACTTGTCCTATCAACTTGGTAAGTATCTGAGAGGATTTCTTTCACTGAGAGGATTCAGAAAATATGGTCATTTGATGATTTATCTTTATTCAGTAAAAATTGTCAATTTGGCCAAATTTCCAAAATTGAAATTTTCAAGGTCAATGCGTGACCCCTAAATATTGATCGATTTTGGTAAAAATGGTGTCAGTGTACTTCCACTGAACCAAATCATGGGAAAAACTTTGACCAGCTATAATTTAAAAAAAAAAATGAAAAGTGATCCACCCTAATCTTCATTTCCTCAATTTAGAAGAGTTCCAGCTAGGCTAGAAGAGGGTTGTGCTCCACCAGAAGGTCACCAAGCTCCTGAAGATCTTTACAGAAAGACGTATTATGAAGCTCTGAACCTCACTGTAATGTTCATAACTGATGGGTTCGACCAAACAGACTACAAAATATATGTCCAGTGTGAAGAGTTGCTTCTCAAGGCTGCAAAAAGATGGACAGACACAGCAGAATTAGAGAGAGTAACCTCATTCTATGGCCAGAGCCGGATTTAGACGTGTGGAGGCCCTGGGCAGCCTCCATGTGGAGGCCCTGGGCAGCCTCCATGTGGAGGCCCCCCTACCTTAGGGGAAGACATAATTGAAGTCATCCATAAGATTCATAATATAATTAACATACATACACTTTCAAAACATCGTGCACATCAAATAGTAATTAGTAAAAGTTTATGTACTACAGTGGTATTGGATGCGCGTGTTTTTTTGTTGATCATCTATCGGGTTTTTCTAGTTTCGGGTTTTTTCTATTTTGATAATGGCTTGTCAATATGTGGAGGCCCCCAAGATGTGGAGGCCCATGGGCAGCTGCCCACTTTGCACTCCTAAATCCAGCCCTGTCTATGGCTCAGACTTCCTTCCTGCAAAACTACATACACATCTAACAACCTTCAGTACCAACTTTATGTTCATGGGTAGCTTTGAACAGATAACCCTACATGATGTAGTTACATACTTGCAGTTATTGACACCTGGTCAGTAATCTCTTATCTCCTCTGTGATCACATTAGCAAAGTTAATTATAGTGATGCAAGCATAAGCAGATCCAGAGGGGGGCCAGGGGGCTTAATTTGGAGGCCCCATACATCCTGGTTAAACAAAATTAGGTAAAATGTTTGAATGCTTATGCCCATGTTGCTTCAATTAAACCCTCTGGATCCACTTATGGGTGCCAGCCACCAATGCTAGTAGCGAGCATTCATTTAGTAGTCTCAGGCATATCAAAGCTTATCTGAGATAAACCATGATTCAGAAAAGGCTCAACCATGATTCAGAAAAGGCTCAACCATTTAATGTTATTGTATGTACATAAAGAAAGGCATGACCAGTTTGATTTAGTTGATGTTGCCAATGGATTTGTTCAGAGTTCTGAACATAGGTTATCCTTGTTTGGTAAATTTAACACACAGGACTTTGCCAAGACCAAAGTTCTGGTATGATCCAAGGCTACAATGACTGAAATGGAAGTGAAACATGATGATATTGACAAGAAACCAGTGTAATATCTAATACTTTTTGTCCAAATACAGTAAATACTTGATAAGTCAGACTATATAGGGCTCTAGCCAGTCTGACTCATTGGAAAGTCTGACTCATCATGAATTACCTTAATTACCCCCTAAAGAAGCATAAATACTCTCTAACCTTTTAAATTTGATTAGTGAGAGTCTAATACAATGTTCAAAATAAACAAAATAAATATTAAAAAACAATAAAACTTTTTCATTTACCATTGCTGGAATTATTTTGAGTGTGAAACACAAAATTTTTTATTGTTTACCTTTTTGTACAATACAGTATTAAAAAAACACTTCACTTAGTAAAAGAAACAAAATAATAATGGCACTTGACATAGGAAATAAAACACTTCTCAGTAAAATAAACAAAAGAATAATAGTACTTGACAGAGGAAAAAAAGCACTTCACCGTATCGTACACTGAAAAAATTTATTCTGTGTTAGAGACCTGCTCACCATCACTTGAAGTCACTTCAAGTGATGGTGGGCAGACGAGTCTGACTCATCCCAAATTCTGACTCATCGAAGTCTGACTCATCGAGTATTTACTGTATTTGCAATTTTCAAACTCACTTAAGTGTTTGATTATAATCAGTCATGAGATGAGATAAATCTTCAAACAACTTTTGCTGTTTGCTGTAAGTATTGCTTTTAGTGGGTGTGAAATAAATGTATAATTGCATCAGAATCCAACATTTTTCAGCTGAATTTTAATATTTTTCCCCAAGTTGGCCTTACCAATGTTAGTGCTTCTGATGAGCCTGTTTTCAGGAACCTATCCCCCATGAATAACAACAAGAGCTACTGTAATTATAATTTGCCAATTTTCTTTACTTCACTTTTTATGAATTCTCATTGTTTTGATTTTTAAGTTATATTATTATGAGCATAATTTATTTATATTTAAAGCTAGTTTAAATTTAATTCCTTAGTTATGAAATTTATCATATTTTCTATATAACAACAATTTTTTAGTTATTCTTTTATAACCCAAAGATTCACAAATTGTTTGTCTTTTTGTACATTTTTATAAATATTTCTTGGGTAGTATTTCCATTCATTAATCTTTTGGTTGAAAGATTTTTGAGTAAGTATTAGATTTTTATCCCCTTTTTGGTAAGTTATTCTGTATACTTTCATTTGAAGGATCTTGCGTGAATCCTATTAATTTTATTTTATAGAATTCTGTGAAATTTGAATTATTTTTCTATTTTTTGATAGTATTTGTATAGTTTTCTTAAATTATTTTGTTAATGTAAGTTTGTACATAATTGAAAACTAGTTTGGTTCAGTTTTCCTTTCTATTTAAACTTAAAAAAGTTTGAAGCTGATTTGCTGCTGCTATAAATGTCAATTTAACCCTTTAAGGATGACTGGTACAAATTGCTAATGTTTCAAATACACACATTCATAACTTAACCCTACAAAAGATTCAGGGCTTAAAGGGTTAAGTAAAAATTCCAATTAAACTTAGTTTAAACTTAACCTCAGAAATTTTTAAATTGTTAATCATTTTGGAATTTATTTTTCAAGTTTATAAATGTTTTAAACAGTTTTTGTTCTTTCAAAATTCTTCATTTTTTGGGTATTCATCTTCATTTTATTTGGTTATTTAAATTCTCTGACTGAAATTTTCAGACATGAATATCTTTAAGGATCCATTAAAACAGTTCAAATCAACTTATTTACAAGTACAGCAGCTAGATTTCCCATGAGTAATAGAGAAAACATTTCTTTAAGTATCAGCTAAATTGGATTATTGTAAAATTTAATAGGTACATAACCTTCACAAAGTGCAGACTACAAACCATTCTCCCAAACCTGTGAAAAGAAACGTCTTTTAAAGATTAATAATTGAGTTTTAAAAGTTAATATAAGCGGACACCACAATTTAAAAAATATTAAGTATACATCAAATACAGTCCCCTGCAATAGTTCTGCTCCATCCTCTCCAAGATGTGACAGCAACGCTCCCCCCCCCCCGCAAGGGGGTTCTAAGCTCATGCTCTTGAGTGCTCTGGCTTGTTTGTATGTGCTTGTTCCTGGAGGTTTCACTTGTGCCCTCCCAGCTCTAGCACCCAAGGATGATGGGGCTCAACCCTGCAGTCCTTGTCATCCTTGGTCTTTTTCCACTTCAACTGTCCCCTCTACCCTTTCTTTTTCCTCTGTCTTTCCTCTCACTTTTTCTTTGTTTTTTCCACCGAGATATGCCCTTTTCAATAGAGGAGAATCGGTTCTTCCTGAATTTAAAATATATATATATATATATATATGTGTGTGTGTGTGTGTCTGTGTATATATACTTTATCTCGACTTTCAGAAGGCCTTTGATAATGTACCTCACCACTGGCTAATGGCCAAAGTCTGTGTGCTGGGTATCAGTGCAGAAGTACGTAGGTTGATTGAAAACTGGCTGAAGAATAGGCAGCAGAGGGTTGTAATTAAAGGGGCTAGCTTGGGTTGGGCCTCGGTCACTAGCGGGATTCCTCAGGGTTCCATTTTGGGGCCACTGTTGTTTATCATTTACATAAATGATATGACTGAGCATCTACAATTCATGCTTGCTGAGGGCCCCCATTTTTGGGGGAAGCAATTTCCCATTTTCTCACTTATTCCCACCTGCTTCAATGGGTCTGAGACCAGACCCCTCAAACCTACTACCAGGGCTGTGGAGTCGGAGTCAGGAGTCGGAGTCGGAAGTGCATAGTTGGATGGAGTCGGAGTCGGTGCAAATCCTTCAATTATAACCATAGCAGCCTAGGCCTAGCTCAATTTTATGAATAAAATAGATTTAACCTAATGTTTTAATATATAATATAATATATAAATAATATATAATATATAAATATATAAATATAAGTAATATATAAATATAGTTGCTTATAATTAATAAGGATTATAATTAATTAATTAACATAATTAATAATAAGGAAATTTAAAAATTTTGTACTAGCAACCCTAAATCTTTTTCAGATTTTTAGATTTCAATTTGATTTAATGGAAGCGATCCTTTTTTTAAAAACAAATTCAGTTTAGGTTAGTACATTTTGTTACGGATGTTTATAATAATACAAAAACATCTTATTAATTTGCTAAACCAATAATAATCTTATTTTGTTTAAGCTTCAATCAGTTTGTATTTTGGGATTTATTGTCATTTTTGAATAAAGAGAAAAAAAGCCATTAAGGCATAGTTATAGCCACTAAGTACCCTGATGAGTCATGTGGTGGTGACGAAATGCCTTGTTTATGAATCTCCATTGGCCTAATAAAGCTAATCGTAATCAATTTGGCCTTAACATTCCATCGGAGTCGGAGTCGTAATTATGCAAGTCAGATTTCTGGAGTCAGAGTGTTAAAATTTTTGGAGTTGGAGTCGGCAAATTTTATCACCGACTCCACAGCCCTGCCTACTACCCAGTAACTGAACATTACATCCCCCCCACTGGTCTATCATCCCCAACTTAGTAACACCACTCACCCACTGCCTCGCTGAGATATGTACCACACTAGGTACAAATCGGCAGTAAAATAAAGGGAAAAAAAAAAGAAATGGACTGTGGCATTGTCAGTAGGATCGCCAAATTCGCTGATGACACCAAGCTTGGGGCTAATGTTGGGATGCCCAAGGCGATCGAGCAATTGCATGCAGACCTAGGTAGGATAGGAGAGTGGTCCAAAAAATGGCAAATGTCATGTACATTGGCTACACCAATCCCAAGTCAGACTACTCCATGTTGGGGAGTAATATCAAGGCCACTGATTTGGAAAAGGACTTGGGTGTGCTAATTAGCAGCAACCTTAAGTTTACCAAACAGTGCGTAGTGGCGGAAAAGAAAGCCCCAAAGCTTGTTGGGTTATATGAGAAGGCAATTTCAATTTCAGAACAAGGAGAATGTGCTCTCTCGGTACAATTCCCTGGTTCAGCCGCACCTGGAGTATGAGTATGTTGTGCAGTTCTGGTCACCCACCCTCAGGAAAGATATTGAGAGGCAGGAGTGAGTGGAGGCAAGGGCCATAAAGTTAATCCCTTCCATTAGGCATATGGGCTACAATCGACGCTTACAGGCCCTTTAGTTGTTTTCATTGGAAACTCAGAGGCTCCGTGGTCAACTCATTGAGGTTTTCAAGCTCTTACACAGGTTCAACGATGTCGATTTTAGAAGTATGTTTAGTTTAAATGATAAATCAACTCGCAACAATGGTTGGAAGTTGGATTTGAAACGGTTTAGCACTAGTGTGTGTGGGAATTACTTTACCTATAAGATCTGTGAAACATGGAACAGGCTACTTTCAGAAGTTGTGAACTATGGAAAAACTATATATGTTTACAACATGGTATCGTATGTGGTACCTTTACTTCTTAATTAAATATAAATTGCCTCGGGATTGGTGACATAGCCTATTGGGAATGAAAATAATTGCCATACATACATAGAACCCAATATGGAGGCATTGGGCCCACCCAACCACAAGAAAAAAAAATTATTTCGTGTTCAACATTTTCCATTGCTGACTCATGAAAATTACTTCAAGAGTCAATGAACTTTGAAAAACCAGCAAATTCCTAACGATTTATATTGGCGGCATTCTGAGCTGATGTTAAGCCCTGCTTTTAAGCAAGGAAGATGTATTTTATCTTCCTATAAGTTCCAAGTGAATAACATGTGATATAAACCTAATAACGCAAAAGGATAGGCCTATACCTTCAGGAATTTAAATATAGTGACTGCCTATTTAATTACATCAAATCAACTCATTGTGTAACTCCATCATACTGCGGCCCTACATCGAAAAAACATCGTGTTCTACGAACGGAAGCGAGGCTCAATGAAATAATAAGGTAAGGCAATTCCTTTCTTTACCATTAGGCAGCGCTAAAATACCAAAGGCAAATAAATTTAACATTAATCACTAAAAACAATACATAAGGAGGTCCTTTGAAGATCTACACATACATAACTAACGAAAAAATGTAGGGCTTTTGTCATTAACTGTCCACTGAAATCTGCTGGAAATTTCCAAAGGATGAGGGTAACAGGCAATCAACCCATAGCTCTATATAGTTTTTTCATATGGTGGCCTGCCTATGGAGAACTAACCCTTCTAAAATTTACACTAACACAAACTTTACCTTTTACACTAACCATAAACAAAGCTTTGTTCATTTAACAGGCTTAATTCAATTTAGGTCCTATAAAAATAGGCCAAATTTCAATCTAAGCATATTTATTAGGCCCACTTTACATTAACTAATAGGCCTAATGTACTCACACACTAAAGGCCTACTTCAAACACTACAACAATTTGCAATTTCAATATACAAGAAGCCTACCTCACAAAGTAGGCCCTACTCTTTACACTCAAGGCCTATCCTAACTAAAAACAGTAAATTTTTTAATTCAACCTGTGGTGTAGGTTATCAAATTTATTTCAACAATTTAACTTACTCATAAGACTCTAACATCAAAAAATTGAACTCGGAACTTTAACATCACACAAACCTAGAGCAATTACACGAACTCAAACCTACACCCACCTAACACACACATTCTAAGTCCTATTTGACATACAGTATATATATATAGGCATAGCACATTCTAAGTCCTATTTCACATATAGGCATAACACATTCTAAGTCCTATTTCATATATAGGCACAACCTATTCTAAGTCCTATTTCACATATAGGCGTAAAACAGACAAGGTTTGATATAAGGGTCTCAAATGCAGCATTTGAGGGTCTTTACTCAACCAAATTGATTAACCTAACGCAAAACTCAAAAATAAAACCCTACAACAAAATATACATTCACGCACATAAATACTGTATATAAATATATACATACAACTCCAAGCATCCAATTCTTTAAGCCCTGAATTTTTTGTAGGGTTAAGTTATGCAGGGTTTTTTTCCATAGGGCCAGGTGGTGAATGAAGCTTCACGACCTGAACATGACCCTTCACCCCCTGAAATTTTAGCCAAATGCAGGTTTTCAAACACTACTGGTAAAATGAGTTAAAAATGAAAAAGATTAAAAACTCTCAATATTAATGGTGACCAAGAATGTTACATGCATTTTTTAATAAACTTTAGCTGTTTGCTATTCTATAATTATTATGTAGTCATTTAAATGAGCTTTTTCCAATATTCAATATGAAATATAATAAAAATGCATCATGTTTGTCTGTATGTATATTCCTTCAAAACACAGTGTACAACATCTATAGCAAAAGTCTTTGTGGAAGAATGTTGTAAGTTCACAATATATTTAAATGGGCTCTCACAGGAGAAAAAGGACTTTCACAGGAAAAAAAAAATGTTTTAGCATGAAGTGGCTGCCAAGTTTTTCAGTCTGTCCTGTAAGGCTGTAACCTTCACCTCCTGACAAAAACCTGAAAAAAAAACCCTGGTTATGAATGCTTATATTTGAAATGTTAGCAATTTGTACCTTCAGTCCTTAAAGGGTTAAGGAAGAATCACTCAACAGACTTCAACAGACATGCATTCCTTGCAAACAGATT